>CAUYQV010154191.1:0-40228 GCA_963574575.1 Galagoides demidoff | reverse complement strand
CTGTGGTCCCAGCTACTTGGGAGGTGGAGGCAGGAGACTCGCTTGAGCCCAGGAGTTGGAGGTTGCTATGAGCTGTGATGCCATGGCACTCTACCCAGGGGGATAGCTTGAGGCTCCGTCTCAAAAAAAAAAAAAAGATTTTTATGAGTAAGCCTGTGGCTCCCAGTGAAGACTGTGCTGGAGTTCCAGAGATGCTGGGTGTGGCTCAACTTCCCCGTGCACTCGGCTCGGTCTTGGGCCAGTACCTGGATGGTGAGCTGCCGCACGGTGTATTCTGGATGCTCTTTCATGTCCTGAATGCGGATGCGGAAGGGTCCATAGGTTTCCTCTTCTGTAGGCCAATAGTGGACACATTTCTAGGAGGGAGATTGAGGTTAGAAGAGGGGCAGCCTGTCATCTGGAGCAGGGCCCAGGGCAGCATAGAAGGGGGTGGTATTCCCTCCCCATGATCCACTCCCACTGTGGGGGATCGGCAAGTAGGACCTGGCTCTCCTGAGCTTGATACCAGCAAATAAAATGTTCACCTTGTCCCACATTTTGGCTGTGAACAGCTTCCCTGGGGTGCATTTCAGGGACCTTTCTGAGAGGTGTGAGCCAGGGCTGTTTCTCAGGGAAGCCTCTGGTCCTGAGCTGCCTTGCTTGGGCATATGCACAGGGTGTGTGTGGTGGGGGGAAGGCATAGCCCTTTCTAGGTTCACCAAGGACTGTGGCTGTGCCTCCTACCTCCTTGCCCTCTCGGAGCTGAGTGAGCATGACAATGATGGATACTTCTTCTTGCCATACCATCTCCCAGAAGTCCGACACTGTGTTGGGCATGGGGCCTTGGGTTGCAATGTAGACCTTCTCTTGCCCATCATAACCCTGGAAAGGTGGAAGCACAGGAGAAGGGGTGGCAAGCAGTGAAATTAGAGCTCTAGGGAGATCCCAGATTCTGCAGGTGCTC
Organism: Galagoides demidoff; assembly: GCA_963574575.1. Taxonomy (NCBI): domain Eukaryota; kingdom Metazoa; phylum Chordata; class Mammalia; order Primates; family Galagidae; genus Galagoides; species Galagoides demidoff. The sequence goes on along the minus strand of CAUYQV010154191.1, from coordinate 39,285 downwards.
GGATCAGGCTGAAGCCAGTGAACATACACACGTAGACACGCCTGTGCACAGGCGCACACATCCAGGAGCCATGTGGTGGGAAAGATGTACATTCTGGAGTGAGGATCAGATCCCTGTTCTGCCATTTCCAAGCTGTGCCACTGGAAACTGGTTACCTAGCTTCAGTAAGCCTCAGTTTTCTCATCCGTAAATTGGGCATAATAATATCTATCTTCTAGGAATTAGTGTGGATTAAATTCAATAAGGTAGATCAAGAGTTGAGCATATAGCAAGTGCTCTAAAATGTTTATTCCCTTCCTATTATGTGGCGTTCATCTAGCATGAAATACCAAAACAGTGTTATTTGGTATTGCTGAATGACGATTCACTTTTGCATGCTACTTATATATATTTAGTAGCAAAATGTAGCATCCTCTCTGTAACCTGTTTTTTTTTTTCCCTTTCAGGATCCTCAGCTTCCTGTGCCTTAAATGATGGTGAAATCCAGACCCTTTCGCCTGGTTTTGGCCAGCAAATAAATGGAAGACTGGAAGATTGTGTTTTCCCACTGCTTCCCTAGCTAACAGCTTTTCTCTTCTCTGGTCTCCTGACTGCGATTCTGCCCACTTTGAGCCATTAGGGAGCATTGCAGCTGGAAGATACTCTCAGACACCTTCAGACACAGCCCCACCCCCACCCCATTCCCTACACTGCCATTGCAGCCCCATCACTCACTCGAATGTAGTTGGCATTAATGTAGTCTCCATCCTCCTGGCTCTGTTCCCGACCAAGACAGACACGGCTCTGGGGATCTAGAAAGTAAAAATCAGTGGAGATTAGAGGTCAAAACGTAACCAACTAATGCAGACTCCAGCAGCATCAGAAAGAAGAGAGTTCCTTGGCTTCGCACCTGTGGCTCAAGTGGCTAAGGCGCTTAGCCAGTGAGCTGGCGGGTTCGAATCCATCCCGGCCTGCCAAACAACAATGATGGTTGCAACCAAAAAATAGCTGGGCATTGTGGTGGGTGTCTATAGTCCCAGCTACTTGGGAGGCAGAATCAAGGAGAATCGCTTGAGCCCAGGAGTTGGAGGTTGCTGTGAGCTGTGATGCCACAGCACTCTAACCCAGGATGATAGCTTGAGGCTCTGTCTCAAAAAAAGAGAGAGTTCCTGTGGTCATCACAGTACCTTGTGTATAGCAGATAGCCTGATATCCAATGAATTATTTATATGTAGACAATAGGGAGCCATAGAATGTTTTTGAGCAGGAGAATGACATGATTGAAGCAATAATCTGGGACAATTAACTGAAGAAAGAATGGAGCAGCAGAGACCAAATGGGAAGATCAGTCAGGATTTAGAATAAGATTGTACCAGTAGAAATGGAACAAGAGATGTTGTAGAGAAAGAATTTTTTTCTGACAGTGATTATGGGATTCAGATGAATAACCTGCCTAAGATCATGTAACAGTGAAGTGGGACTAGAACTCAGATTTCACTCAGCCACAAGGCATTATGGCCTCTCCCTCTAAGGGTGGTGGGAGGCAGTACATAGTATTTCTCCAAATCAAACCCAAACACTGATGAATAAGTTGGCTTATAAGGAAAGGAGAGGAGACTTGCTCTCTCTCTGCCAGCCTGGTTATGGACGGAGGGTGCCCCATAGAATCTCAGGCAGAAGGACTTTTCCCCTCTCAGGTGCCTGCAGGACTCATTAGAATTAGGTCAAGAACATTAATGTAATGTATTAAAGTAGGAGGGCTACTCCTCCTCACAGCTTGAATGAGTGCTAGAAGCCTCTTGATGTGCCCATGCAGGCAGAAGGCATACCAGAAGGGTTAGTGGTGGGCAGCACCAGTGTGCTCAGCTGAGCTATAACCTCTGCTGGGAGTCACTGGAGGTGGGCTAGCCCAGTAAGGCTGCTCTGTTGGGAGAGAGGAGGGAGGGAGAGGCTCCAAGGGCCTTAAGGCCCTTGCCTACTTCAAAAAAGGATGGTGCTAGCCCTGGGTCTGTCAGCTTGTAGGGTCAACCCCTTACAGCCCAGGGTCTGTTGTCCCAACCTCTCATTGCTCTCTTGCCGCTACTGGCCGGCCTTTGTCTGACTCTCTCATTGCCCTCCCTCCTGATGGTGTCTTTTGCACTGCAAACCTTGCCGGGCAAAGGTTTCCCATATGAGAAGAAGATGAGGAAAAAGGGTTGGTGCAACTAGCTGCGCGACCATGGACAAGTTATTCAACTTCTCTGTGCTTCAGTTTCCTCATTTATAAAATGGGCATACTAGTATCATAGTATCAATTTCGTGGGATCATTGTGAGAAATGAGTTGTCTAAAGGATTAGACAACTGGCCCACGGTGAATATCTGCAAATATTGTTGTTGTTGCTGTTGCTGTGGTTACTGCCTCTTCTTCCTCTAGCTAGGTATGGTCTGGGCTTTCTCAGCTAAAAGGAGAGGGTAAAAGTAAGGCAGGCTTTCCCCGGGGGAGGCTGTGCATCCTGCCTCCTGAAGTTCTCCAGCCCCAGTGCAGTATCCACCTCCCTCCATCCCACCTGCAGTCCTTACTTGGCAAGATGGTCTTGTATCGGTCCTTGGATGCATGGCCAGGGATATCCAGGTCTTCAGGGCTGACAAAATTTGAAGGAATCTTCTGGCAGGGGGAGGAAAGGAGTGAACAGTTGGTACCCTTTCTAGCCTCCTCTTTTCCTCTCTACCCTTTTCTACTACAGTTGGGCCCTGGCCATTCCTTCTTGGCATTAGTGTGCAGCTTCAGAAGGGGTGGAGGCAGACGGGAAAGCCTGGGGGTGACCCTGTCCCCTGGGCTCTGGAGTTCTCTTTCCTAAAGAGCCCATGGTGACCATGACAGAATGGGTATAGCTGGTTGCCTCTGATGTAGTGAGGTAGAGTGACTCCACGGGGGCCCCCAAGTTCTTACCAAGAATTCTTCCTCTAGCTGCTTGGGGCTGGGTGGCTGGTGTTGCAGAGCCCAGCGGGTAAGGGGGTGTCCAGCTGTGCGTAGAAAGTGCAGGGTAACCTCCCGGGGTGTGTTCACTGAGCAGATGGGCTCCACGGCTCCCAAGGATCGCACATCCAGCATCAGAGCCACATTGGAGCCCCGCCTGCAGACACAGCCCCCCAGTGCCTAGTGAGCCCCCCCCCGTGTTTGCTTTTCTGACAAGTATTATTATTATAAGACATATCTGGGGAAGCCACTCCTTGTCTTTGCCTTGACTTGAAGGCCTAGGGAATTTGTGGGTTCAGGCCCTGCTGTATGCTCTTAGCCTTCTGTCACTCTGTACAGGGCCTTGAACCCAGCTGCTCCTTCTAAGGCTATCCACCTCTTCCCATTCCCGGCCAGGCCCTGAGGCTCCAACCTGCCTCCAGTAACAAGAAGGCTGCTGGCCTTGCCCCAGGGACTGCTCAGTCTAATCCAAGACTTAGGGAGCAGGCTCAGGGCTAACATGAAACTTTGTGGCTCAGACGTGCAAAGGACATGCAAATGAGCACTATTGGTTTCCTTTCCCAATTGGAGTCAACAACTGAGGGCCCTCTGGGCTCAACTCTCAGACCTGAAGGTACAGATGGAGGGAAGGGAGTAATTGAACCGGGGGCTCAGGGCTGCGGATGCTCCCTTCCCTAGGAAAGATCTCACCTCTCCTGGAGCCGCACATGCTTCTTGGCTGGCACTTTGGTGGGTGGCGGCTGGGTCATGGCTGCCCCCAAAGGCAAGGTCAGCGGCTGTGCTCTGAAGCGCCCCCCACAGGCCAGGACCATGCTGGGGTGGGGTACAGGGCCCAGGGGAGGCTCACTCAGCCATGAGGTCTGCCTGAAAGACAGAGACCTACACTGCTGATTTCTGGCCTGTCTGGTTGGCCAGAAGGAGGCTCCTACCACGAGGCCAGCTTTCTGCTTTGTTTTCACTGGGGGTATCTCTGTTTGCCAAGAAGTGGCCTCGTTTTCACTATGGAAAGGACAGGATCTTTTTGGTGGGACCCAGGAGAGTGGACAGTCTGGGTTAGAGTAAGGGCAAGATAAAAGGTAGAGATTATAGAAGATAGGAAAGAATTCAGGAGGAGGAAGAGCGAGAGGGGAGAGAGGCAAGAGACCAAAGTCCATGGAGTTCTGAGCTGGGTCCAAGTGAGAAAAGGCAAGGGAGGAAATATAAAATATATGTTCTCTAGAGAAGAAGGCTCATATAAACTGTCACTGGGCCAACCAGTGGCCCTTCTCCCAAAGGATGAATTTGAGGCATCCAGTAGTACTGGAACTACTTGGGAATCCAGAGGTGCCTCTAGCAGACAGGGTCCTCTCCTAACTGCTGGCAGTTCCACTCTCAAGTTTATTTCTGGCTTCTGGGGTCTCTGTCCCGGGAGGTAGGCTGGGGGTGTTTCCTTCCTCCTCCTGCCCATCCCCCCCGTCTCCCGCCTCTGTAACTGTCACAGGAAATGGCCTCACCAAGCCCTTGAGTGACAGTGCATGGTGAGGCGACAGCTGGGGCACATGAGGGGGCATGGAGGTGGTGGGACCATCTCCTCCGTGGATACAGTCCCCATCTCCCAGAGCTAGGGTCACAGTGGCTGGGGAGATGGGGGTGTCAGAGTTGCCGAACCCATAGGAAGAGGCAAGGGGACGGAGGGGGCCTGGTGCAGGTGTGAGTGGTAGAGATCCTCTTGCTACAGTGGGGGGCTTTTATCCTCTGCTTTCCTTGCAGCCCCCCGTGGCTTCCCTATACTTCTAGCCTTGGGGACATCAGGTCTATTAGCACCCGTTCCCCAGCCAGGCACTATAGCACCCAACTCAGCCTCTCACACACCCTCCTTGGAGATGCCCCCCCATTTCCCTAAAGTTCGCACCGTCCCAGGGCCATGAACTCCAACTCCCCTCTTCAGGTACTTACTGAAGCAGGTGTGGCCCCCAGGCTGCCTCTTGCCAGCTGTCTGTCTATCTGTCGGTCTGTCTTTGAGGGCTGAGAAGGCTTCAGGAAGCCAGCTTCCTCCCTCCGCCCCTCCTCAGTGCCACCCACGCACACCCCAGCTGCATGCTGCCCTCCTGTGTCTGCTGCTGCTGCTACCAGGGGTCGGGTGCCTCCTGCCTGTGCCCCTCTGGGGCCCAAGGCCCTGCTCCCTGAGAATGGGCGAGAGGCTGGGCCTTCCCTGACTACCTGGCTTCCCCTAGCTTCCAAACCCTCTTCCCTCCTGCTGTATTTCTTCTCTGGGTCCTTGTCATTCTTGTCCAGCCTCTGCCTGCTTGCTGGGCAGTGCTCAGCTGTCCCCTACTCAACCTGACCTTGGACAGTGACTAATTTCTACTTCTTTGCTTCTGTTCCAGAGCCCACTCTCTGGGGGCCCTTGTAGCTCCAAGACTTGGGAATTCCTGGCCAAGTACAGGCCACATCTTCCCAGAGCAGATGTGACACAGATTTGGGGTAGGGAGAGGAGGAGGCAAGAGTCTCTCCTCTGCCAAGAGAAAGAAGGGCACAGGGGCACACCCCAGCTCTCAGCTGCCTCTGCCTGAGTGCAGGCCAGCCAGTCGGGAAGCAGATAACAGAGATGGCTTGTGGGAGAGCCTGAGGGCCTCTCCCAGGGTCCCCAGCTACCTCTAGGCCTCCTCCCAGAACCCTGATATGTATTCAGGAGACTTACAGATGGTGGATAGTCTCTGGCCCTCACACCAGGGAACTTCCATGTCCTCTTCACTCCTGAGATGCCTGGATGCCTGAGGCCTGGGAAGTAGCCCCCAAGAGTAAGACACCATTGCCCCCTGCCCCTGCCTGGCCTCAGCAGGCCCCTTGCTGGGCAGCATCTTAGCTGGTTCATGCTCGCTGCACATCTCCTACCTTCTAACATTCCAAACACCCTTCCCGGCCCCCAACACACACAATCCACGTCTTCTTTCTTCCTCCCACTTCCCTGATTCAGCTGTCAAATGATGACAGCAAAAAAAGAATGATGTACAATAGGCACAGGGGGTAGGCATGCTGGAGGGGGTGGTGGGGAGGGGGCTGGCTTTCTGCTGGCCCATGGGGGAGGGGGGTTGAGATGAAGACCAAGAATGCCCTTCTGGGGCTCAAAAGGCTCCCAGCAGCTGCCCTTACTCTTAGCAGCAGACACAAGGACTAGCTCTTTTCTGAGCCCCTCCATGGCTGGCTGATCCTGGCTCCCTCTTCCCTGTAGCCTGTGCTCCTCTGGGGAGTGGGTGGGTTTCCCTGAGGAGGAGGCTGATTAGAACTGGAGAAGTGTTTGGCTCTGGGGTGGAGGGGAGCAGGAGCCTGGGAATCCCTGACTTGCTGTGGGCAGTGACCTGAGGCTGGCCTCCACCTTACCCCTCAACAACAGTTGGGGCCCTGGTGGGGATTGGAAAGAGGGCCACCACCTCTGGGCCAAGCTGTTGATTGTTATCAAGAACAGGAAGCTAGGATACCACAGGCATGGGGAGGAGGAACCAGGCAAAGTCTCCCCACACTGGTCTGCCTAGTGGCCCCAGGTTTCCAGAGTTTGAGACCCACCCTGTTGGCTATGAGCACACCTCTTGCCCCTCAGGCTGGGGCCTGGCAGTGGTTTGACAGTGAGAAGCTGAGCTCCTGACCAGGGAGCAAGAAAACTGGGAGCCAGGAGCTAGGGAAGGTAGTTGGTGGTGGGCTTGGGGGTAATGGTTGGGCACTGACCGAGGCCCTGAGGATACCCTGTTTCCTGTGTGTGGGTTTGGAGTGGAAAGGATAATTTTTTGCCTCTGCCCACACCATCTCTTGTTTCTGGTTAGAAATGCCTGGACATCCACTGAGGGGGTTGGCCAGAGGGCAGGACGGGCGAGGGTGCTGACTGCCAGCCACAGATGGGACAAGATGCAATCACAGCCCTGTGCCAGCCCCTCCCCAGCCTGGTCTGGGGGCCTGGCACACTCCTCTCTACCCTCTCTGGAGTGGGCTATCTGGGCTGCTTATGGGAGTGGCTTTTCCCCTCTGGAACCCTCCGCTGATACCTGCGGCAGATCTATCCCAGGCAGGTGTCAAACTTCTTGTCACACCAATTGCTGATTTGTCTTCCTGAGCTGGGATTTAGGTTCTAGCCACTCTCAGCTCCTGAGATAGTATAGTGAGAGTTGGAAGCAAACTGTAGCTTATTAGCTGTGACCATGAGCAAGGCACTGAGCCTCCTTGAGCTCCCTCCCTCCCAGGGGATGATAACAGCACCTCTCTTGTCAGATGGTGTGAGGTCTGTGAAGTACTTTGCTCACAGTGGAGCTCAGGAGCGACCAGGCCAGTGGAAGAAGGCTGGGGGAATGGGCCTGGGGGCAGCATCAGGGCATGGCCAAGAGTCCCACCTCTCTCCAGATGCCCTCTTCTTCCTCACTGCCTTCTTTCTCCCTGAACCAGGCTGCCTGGGCAGTTCTGCTGTGGTCATGGAGGGGTTCTGGAGGGATTTGCTTCTATGTGTTCCCAGCGGCCTGGGTGGGACTTAGGCTGTCCTTGGGAGGGCAGAGAGGGGTATCCTGAGCAAGGGGATGATGGCATCCTGTCTTATCTGAGGCTGTGATCGGTGCCCTCACCCTTCCCAAGCTTTGGCCACATGTGCCCAAACTCTTGTTTCCCTCCTCTGGTGATTCCCGTTCCAGGGCTGTGAACCACAGCTCCCTGTCCCCAGTTTCAGAAGGCCCTAGGGAGGAGTGGGAAGGGATGATATTTGGACTTCCCAGAAGTCTCTGTTTTCTGGCAGCCCCTAGGAAGTGGAGAGTTTCTTGACAGACTATTGTTGGCCCCCAGAGGCAAAGGCTGCTACCCTATACAATTCCAAGGGGATAGGGTCAGGTGCTGGGGGTCAGGACTCTGGGGTCCTAAACATTCCACTGGCCCCACTCCCCTCCCTGGCTGTCCTCCTCAGTTCCTCTCTGGAGAAGCCAGAGGATCCTAGGTATCTGTTCTAAGTCCTCCCACCCCCTAAATCCTGGGCCAGCCCAAGCCAGCTTGTTCTGCCCCAACTTTACGGGCCCAGGCTTGTCCTTGCTTGTGTGGGGGAGGCAGAGACTCAGTGAACTAGGATCTCGGAAGCCTCATCCAAGAGGAGGCAGGGAGACACCGGAGGAGACACAGTGAGTGGGGCAGAGAAGTGCTGTCAGGGGCGTGGGCCAGCCAGTGTGAAGTCTGTGTGACTTTGGATTTCTCCCAGGAGTGTATCCCCATCCCAAGGTCACACCCCTGTGCAGGACCCTAAAGTTACAAAGTTACGGTCCTGTTGCCTTTTGGGTGCCTGCTGGTGAGAAGGAATTTCCCACACTTTTACCCCATGGCTAAGAGGTCCAGGGATCCAAGGCTGCTCAGCACGGGGTAGCAGAAGCCCAGTGTGTTGTTGCTGGAACTCAGGACCCCAGCAGGAGGACTTTAGGGGAGAAGAGATCCGTCCCTTTCTACCTATCCCAGAGTCAGCAAAATGGACATTTGTTCCACAATGTGGCACTCCTGTCTCCCTCCCCCTCCATGTTGTCCCTGAATACCCACTCCTGCCTCCATCCAGACAGGTATGTACATGTGTGCACACAGGCAAGCCCAGACCCTCCCCTGCTCTTTTACCGCCTGGTCAGTGGGACCTAGACCTCCCCCCACTCCCTGGCCGCCTTCCCCAGAGTGTAGGAAGCAGGGAGAGTGGGAGGCTTGGCTGTCCTGAGCCACCCTGTCCCTCTCCTGCCCGGTGGTTATCTCTTTCCAGTGTGGGGGATGCCCAAGGCCTGGCTTCAGGCTGGGGGAGGGCAGGGGAGGGACTGGAAGAGAACTTCCTAGGACTGCTGTAGGGAGAGATCAGGCCAGTTCACATTTGGGAGCTAGGACTCTTGGAACATTCCCGGCCCTCCTCTGCTTCCTGGCTGGCTCTCTTCATAAGAAATCAGTAAGGTGCTTTGAGACCTCGGGAGGACCCCAGGGGTTCTCTAGGGAGAGGATGTGGGTTTGTCTGTGGGGGTGGTTACCCGGGAGGAGATACAGCTTTTGTGGTACTATTTTTGCTGAATGGAAAGGCTTGGGCTGGGGCGGCTGCTACTTATTTGTCAGAGTCTTTCTGCACCCTTCCCAGAGCCCCTCTGCCATTCCCCGAGGCTGCCCCAGATTGGGTAGGGCGCTGGCAACTGCGCTTGCTCTGGCCAGCCTCCTCAAGGCTCTGTCCATAGGATTAGCTATGGAGTCTGTGCTGCCCCAAGAGGCGTGTCTTTGGTGGGAACCCTTGGGCAGGTTCTGAGAGCCCCCCTTTACCTAAACTCATGTCCTGCTGCTTCTTTTCTACTTAGATTCTGAAGTAGAGCACTTACACCCCCCCTTCTCCCCTCTGTGGCTGTTAATGGAGACTCTGCTAGAAAGAACACAGTGAAGTGTGTTCCCAGGTGAGGAGGGATGGGGGTAGGATGCTTCCACCACCTCTTGGCCATACTGGTACCTGGAACCTCTTCCCTTTCACGTCAGTTTTTTCAGTTGCTAACCCCTGCCCCCCTCACTGCCTCTCTCAAAAAAGCACATGTGTGCAAGTGTACACACACACAGTCTAGAAAATCTGATGATTCTGCAATGCTGAGTTTCCAGGCCCCCTTCCAGGGGCCGGGTGGCAGCTCTGAGGTTTGGGGCTGGGTGGAATGGGGGAGGGACAGGCAACCCCTGGCTCTGGCCTAAGCAGGGAGCCAGACTGAGCTGGTCCCTGCTTCAGACTTGTCCTCCTGCAGGGGCAGGCCCAGGGGAATCTGGCTCCCACAGACGCTGCCTTGGTGTTCAAACTTTCTATACCTGTCTGTTTCCTGCACATTCCCCCCACCCACCCACCACCACTTCCTGAGTTTGTTGTGAGTCCTGGGCTTCCTTCCCAGGGCCTAAAGCCATTTCTTCTGCTCTCCCTCCCTTCCCACCCTCAGCTGTCTTGGGGTGGGAGCACTTGGATGAGCAGCTCAAGGTGACTAGCTAGCCATAGACCAGGGTACAGCAAAACCTCAAGTTTAAGGTCTTTGAGGCCTGGCCTTGGGTAGGCTTGCCTGGGCCTCTGAAGTGCCTGCAACCAGGTAGGGGCTGGAAGGGAATGGGGGAACTGGGAGGGCACTGCTGATCTAGGTAGAGGAGTGGGGAAAGGCAAGCAAAAGTTCTAGGCACTTAAACACTCCTTAAGGGGTTCTAAGTTTAGAGGACCTCAGTTTGGGGAGTTCGGAGCAGGTTTGCATTCTCTGCAAAAGTCCAAAATCCTAGGTTCAAGTCCAGCTTCTGTCTTTATACATATGGGGCCTCAGGCCCTTTCTGGATGTCATCTTTTTTACCTGGGCAGGGAGAAGTGGGTGGGACTAACTGAGTCCCTAGGGACCAGATAGGTGCTAGATCTATAATTGCTGTGACTTAGGGCTCTAATATGCTTCTGTGGTGCCACATGGACACACACTCAGCTAGTCCATCCACTCAGGACACAGGAACACTCTTCCACATAGTGCCACCAGGACAACACACACACGGAAACACAAACACCCTATCTAACACAGGTTGATGGAGCCCATGGACACCACGCTTTTCTTCCGAGGTCAGGGAGTGGGGGAGTGAGCTACCACTGCAGTGTGTCCATTTGCAAGGCCACTTCACCGCTCAGGCTTCTCCAAGAGCTCAGGACCTTTTCTCCCTCAAAGCCAGCTGCTAGAGTTGAGGTGGAGTGGGGGGGAGGCAGAGAGAAGAGGTGGGCCTGTCTGTAGACTAACAGTCATAGTCCCCTTCCACCTTTTGGGCCCACAGCTAATCCCCGCCTGCCTCTCTTCCCTCAAGAGCCTTGCCAGGGCTGGGTGGGATAAGGGTCTGGGGTTGAGAGGAAGCCCCTTGCCCTTTGCTGCCTGCTGCCTGCCATGTCGGCTGGAAACTCTGCCCTTCCCACTCCTGCCAAACAGCCAGCAGGCCAAGGGGGGGCTGGCTCCTCCCCTGCTGCCTCCCAACTTTCCTCTGCAGACATCAGGATGAGGTCCCCATTCCTGCTAGCTGTTCTTCTCTGGCTCCAGAGTGTTTTGGCCGAGGTAAGGTGGGCAGGGGGGACAGGCCCAGCAGATGGGCCCACTATCCAGGACATGACCAGGCTGCCCACAGCTCTACAGGGCCCACAGCTGGTCTGCATTAAGCAAGAAGAGCGGCTGCTCCCTCCCACTGGGCCAGGGAGGATGGAGAACAGATTGCTCCAGCCTGCCTGGGGCTGCCTCCTAAGCCCCGGGCATGCCTCTGGGAGATGCCCCTTTGGCTGTGTGGGGGTGTTAACAAGGAATCCTGGCCCCGTTCCCCATGGCTTTCCCAGAGGCCTGGACCTCAGAGGCCTCTGCCCATCTCTTTCCCCTCTTCTCCCTTGCTTCCTACAGGAAGACCCATGCCACTCCTGGGAAGGAAGCTCAGGAGAGGAGAGTGGAGGTCGGTGTCCTCCAGGGATATGGTCTTCTGGGGGTTGAGGAGTTGGGGGGTTCAGGGCCAATTTTTCCACATCAGATCCTGGGTCTGCTCTGGTCCTTTTTTGCCTTCTTTCCTTCTTCAGGCGTGTTGGAAGATTCTGAAGGAACCCTCTTTTCCCCAGGCCCACCCCCTAAAGTGAACATCAGCAGCCAGGGAAGGCCTACTAGCCTCTTTTTGAGCTGGGTCGCCCCAGATTCAGGAGGGTTCCACCATGCCCTCCGCCTCACACGTCTGAGTCCTCTTGGCACTCCAGAAGGGCAGCAGCTCCAGGCCCTCACCAACACATCCAGCTTCGAGTTCCAGGACCTTGTGCCAGGGAGTCGCTATCAGCTGGAAATGACTGCCCTGCGACCCTGTGGGCAGAATGTCACCATCACCCTCACTGCCCGCACCAGTAAGAGGCCTATAGGCTGAGGAGGATGGGCATTGCCTAGGGCCAAGCTGGGAGGTGGCTTACCCCAAAGGGCTGGCAGGGAGCAGGATACCCAAAAGGGGCAACTTCTTTGTGAACTATATCTGGCATAGTTACCCATCAGAAACACTACCGCAGGGAGAGAGGCCCATTTGGCCCTGACCTTTGTGCTGTCCTTTCTCTCCGTTGCAGTTCCATCAACTGTCCATGGACTGCAGCTCCATAGCCCTGGGTGCCCATACAGCCTGGAAGCCTCCTGGGGTGAAGCCCCCGGAGAGCAGGATGGCTACCAACTTCTCCTTTACCACCTGGACTCCAAGACATTGGCACATAATATCTCCCTGCCTTCAGACACCCTGTCTCACAATTTTGGTAACCTCTTGTCAGGTAGTGAGTATGTTTTAGAAGTTATCACCTGGGCTGGCAACCTCCAAGCAAAGACCAGTCTCCACCAATGGACAGGTGAGGTGGGCACCTGGATGGGGCCCCAGATGGCAGCCAATCCAGGAGTGGTGGGAGTGGTTTGGGGGCTCCCTGGTGCCAGGGTCAGAGCCAGCATCCTGCTCCAGGGCCCTTTCTCAAGCCTGACTTGTCTTCCTCCATCCTTCTTCCAGCCCCTGTGTCTCCAGATCACCTGGTGCTGTATACCCTGGGCACCAATGCTGTGCAAGCCTCCTGGAATGGCTCTGAAGGGGCTGCCTGGCTCCAACTTGTGCTCACAGACCTCCTAGGTGGCACCAACTTGACTGCAGGAGTCAGACGGGGGGTCTCCAATCACACCTTCCTTCATCTGTCTCCGGGCACCCCTTATGAGCTGACTCTTACTGCTGTTGCTGGGCCCCATCAGATAGCAGGGCCCAATGCCACTGAGTGGACCTGTGAGTGCCTTAGAGGGGAAAGAGACACAGCAGAAGCTGGTCAGCTCTTTTCCTCTGGCCAAGTGGCCAGGATACAACTGCTGGGGGAGGGACCTTCCTCTGGAGGTTCAGAGGGAGTGTCCTTCCAGTTGGCTGGTGGTAGATGCCCACCTGAGAAAGTGATAGAGGTGATGATAGGTGATCCTTCTGTTTGCTGGGCTCTAGGTTAAGCACTTTCTGTGTTTGTTTCATTTAATACTCAAAGCAGCCTTGTATAAGTCCTATTATTCTCATTTCATGGTAGGGAGAGCTGAAGTTTAGAGAAAGAAAGAAGTCAAGTCATGCAGCTCTCAAGTGGTGAGCTGATCTGACCCGTGTTGGATGCCTGCAGAACCTGTGGTGACTTTGCCCCAATGTCACCATGTTTTTACTCAGAGAACTGTTGTGCAGTTGTTAAGAGTAGCGGAACCAGACTGCATGTTTCTGCCACCTGCTGGCTGTGGGTCTGTGGACAAGTCGTTACCTTCTCTGTGTATTCATTTCTACATGTTTAAAAGGGATGATAATAGTAGTGTCCACCTCCTAGTGTTATGAGGATTGGGTGTGAGATGCTACATGTAGCTGGCAGGACCATGCTGGCAGGCACATACTTGATCACTAGATGTGTGCTCATTTCAATTACTGTTGTCCATGGCCAGATGGTAGCAGCTAGATCCCAACAGTTACCAAGAACATGGCAAATGGTGGCTGCTAACATCTGGATAAGATGTGGCCCACTGTGTACAGAAAGAAGCCAGTGCAGAAAAAGTAGGATTTTTCTCATTCACTGTTTAGATCTTTCTGCACATATTTGTTCTTTTTCTTCACAGATCCCTCTGCCCCTTTCGACCTGGTATTGACTCCCCTGTTCCCCAAGCTCTGGGCGAGCTGGAAGGTAGGGCCAGGTACCCGGGATGGCTTTCTGCTGAGGTTAAGTGGGCCAGTGGAGCAGAATATCACTCTGGGCCCTGAGGCCCTCAACACCACATTCCCAGGGCCCATGCCCAGCGGACACTATGCTCTGGAGCTAAGGGTCCTGGCTGGACCCTATGATGCCTGGGTCCAGACTTGCGCCTGGCTGGATGGTGAGTTTGTGCTGGTGGGGAGTAGGGTGAGGTCCTGCCTAGCCCATCTGCATCAGGAGGCAGTGGGGGACCTCACTGTTCAGGGCCTACCTCCTCCCCAGGTCCTGCAACTCTGCCCAGACCAGAAAATGGCACCAAGTTGCATCTGGATGGACTGGAAACAACCAGGGAGCTTGGGCAACGGGCAGTGCTCTATGCTGAGGGTAGCCCAGGCTTCCTTGGAAACATCTCCATTCCACTTGGTGCCACTCACATCACCTTTTGTGGGCTGGTGCCAGGGGCCCGCTACTGGGTGGACATTGTTTCATCTCTAGGAGTCATCACCCAGAGTCTTGTGGGCTACACACGTGAGTACCAGTCACTGTCGTCCCTTGCCTTGGGGGGAGGGGAAGTAAGAGTGGAGAAACTCAGGAAAACTGGGCAGGGGCCATAGACATTGAGTGGCCCCCTCTCCAAACTGCCCCTCTCTTTAGGTCCTCTGGCACCACAGTCACTGGAAATCACCAGGATGGGTAGCCCCTCTGATCTGTCCATTGGCTGGACCCCAGCATCAGGGCAGCGGGAAGGCTACAGGGTCATGTGGCACCAGGAGGGCAGCCAGAGGTCACTGGGCAGCCTTATTGACTTGGGTCCAGACAAATCCAGCCTGACCCTGAGGAGTCTGGTGCCTGGCTCCTGCTACAATGTGTCTGTGTGGGCCTGGGCAGGGAACCTTAGCTCCAGCGTCCAGAGGACCTGCACCTGTACCTGTGAGTTCCTGGTGGCATCCCCTGGGGGCGGTGGGCTGCTGGGGGGGAGGCGGGGACGGCTGGCTTCCTCTGCTCTCTGCACTTCCAGGTTCTTGACAAAAACCATTAGTACAAGGTGAGGCCTTTCCTGAATCTGTCTGCAAGCATTTTCTACCTCCTACCTTCTGGCTGGCTATTCATCCACCCACTATCCCACCCTTCTTCCCTCCAACAAATATTTGATGAATGCCTCCCATTTTCTAGGTATGAGGCTAAAAATTGTGAACAAGACAATCTAGAAAAGAAGACTGACAAGTTAACAGATGGTTTTCTTATATCTATAAAAGCATATGATTTTATATATTATATTATGGTAAATGTTGATACCTTAATGGGAATGTACACGATGTGTTAGCTTGAACATATTAAACTGCATTCATATAGGTGAAAATAGCTGAGTATCAGGAATTTTATGTGGTGCAATCCCATCTTTTAGGCCTCACAGAAGGGACATGTGCTTAGAGAGTCAGAAAAGGTTTCCTAGAGAAAAGTGAGCTGAGTGAGGAGCCTGTAGGTCTGGGTAGGATGCGGGGAGAGAGCTTTAGCAGGAGGCTAAGAACGCACCCCTCACCACAGGCCAGGGACAGAGAGACAGACAGACCTTACAGGAACTGACTGTTGGCAGATGAGCTGGAGTCCAGGCCCCAGAGGGATGTGAGAGGGCAGGCACCAAGCTGGGTGCTGGTGGAGTCCAAGTGGGCCAGATGACATGTCACAGTCCAGGAGCAGGCGTCAGGGTGGGCATCTTTTCAAAAGATTTTTTTTTTTTTTTTGAGACGGAGCCTCAAGCTATCCCCCTGGGTAGAGTGCCATGGCATCACAGCTCATAGCAACCTCCAACTCCTGGGCTCAAGCAAGTCTCCTGCCTCCGCCTCCCCAGTAGCTGGGATCACAGGCGCCCACCACAACGCCCGGCCATTTTTTGGGTGCAGCCATCATTGTTGTTTGGCAGGCCCAGGCTGGGGATTTGAACCCACCAGCTTAGGTGTACGTGGCTGGCGCCTTAGCTGATTGAGCCACAGGCGCCGAGCCTTTTCAAAAGATTTTAATGGGAAGAAAGGAGAGTGGGCTCTGAGCCCCAACGGAAGCTATGTTTTTAGATTGGGAGTATTGGGGGCTTGCTTGGTGACCCAGGAGAAGAGTGGAGATCAAGGGGAAGGAGAGGTGGGGATTCAGCTGACTCTAAGCCCTTGTCCTTCAGCCCCTGCTTCTCCTGCCAACTTGAGCCTGGGTCTTGTCACCCAGCCTCCTGCACTGAGGGCTTCCTGGAGTCCCCCGCCAGGGGGAAGGGATGGCTTCCAGCTACGGCTTTATTGCCTGAGACCCCTGACTCTGGAAAGTGAGGAGATTCTGGCTCCAGAGGCCCAGAACTTCTCCTGGGCCCAGCTATCCCCAGGCACTGAGTTCCTGGTGCAGCTGGCCACGCTGCGGGGGCCAGACCAGAGCAGCAGCACCAACGCCACAGGCTGGACATGTGAGTGCCCTTGATAGCACCAAGGGTGGAGACAGAGGTGGGGGAATCTCTTGGGAAGGGAGGAGCCAGAGACTTGATTCAACTTCTCTTCTTCCTTCCTCTCTCCACCCCATGAGCAGCCATCCCTTACCTTACTCTTTGGATTCCCAGGGGATGCATGTCCCCTCGCCCTCTCTGTGCCATGTGGGCAGGCAGCTGGGTCACACACCAGCTTGCTGTTGTTTCCCTCATCCTTTGGCCTCAGGAGACCTGCTCCCTTCTTTAGGGCACCTTGGCCCCTCTGGCATTGTAGGGTGGGCAGAATGAGTGTTTTGCTCATTTGTCTGGAGCCACAAGTCTGTCATTCCTCACGCTCTCTCACTGCCAACAGCATGGACGGGGGCAGTAGTAGGGACCCTGTCAGGACCTGGCCTCTAGCCCCATCTGGGCCATGAACAGTTACTATTAACAGTAATGGGTAATGTTCAGTGGGCACTTGGCTAAGTGCTCTGCCTGTGTCCTCTCACTTAAGTCTCATAATAACAACTCTAGTTACCTCCATTTCACAGATGAGGAAACTAAGGCACTGAGAAGGAAAGTAACTTTCCCTCGATTCCTCAGCACTATGGGAGTAGTGGGGAGTTGGGATTCACATTCAGGCAGTGTGTCCAGAGGCCATTCTCCTTGCCACACACTATCCCTCAGCCCTAGGGAGGAGCAGGGGAGAGAGAAGGCTCTGGAAAGTCATGGAATTAAGGAAGCTCAGCACACACAGCGGGGCTCTCTCCTCCCTGGAAGCACCCTAGGCCCCCAGAACTGGATTTGGAAGCCCCTTCTCATGCTGGCCTGAGCAAGCAGCCCTGCTTCTCCTGTCTGCTGAGCCTGTGGTGGACCTGAGGGATCCCCCCCGGGCACGTCCCTCTCTGATGTGTGGCTCCCCCACTCCACCCCAGGCCTTTCCCTCCACCATCACTGTTTTCTAAATTCTATTCAGTCTTCCTGAGGATGGGAGACCTCAGGTTGCCTGGGAAGATGCTGGAAAAAGGTCTGGCCTGGGAGTCCGAAGACCTGGGTTTTAGCTGGGGCTCAGTCCTAGAGTGACTCTTGGTCCTCTGTGAGGTACAGGGTCCCCATTTAAAGGGAGGTATTAGTTAGGTGACTGGGCCAGGTTTGTGGGACTCCAGATCCCAGGCTCAAGCTCTGGGATTGGAGGGGCACCTCTGGGCTCTCACATACCCACCTGTTCATCCA
Source organism: Galagoides demidoff (assembly GCA_963574575.1). Classification (NCBI taxonomy): domain Eukaryota; kingdom Metazoa; phylum Chordata; class Mammalia; order Primates; family Galagidae; genus Galagoides; species Galagoides demidoff. Next base: position 21,998 of record CAUYQV010154191.1, on the reverse strand, counting down.
CTTAAGGTCTTTAAAAGCTCCTTGGGTACAGGGGCTGAGAAAAGACACTTGGTTTAACTCTCATGCTGCCCAGTCTAGTTTTGTCTAGAGGGGTGAGGATATGAAGAAAGTAAGTGATTGATTCACTCATTCAACAGAGTTCTAGCTTGTTCTCTGCTGGCTGGGATAAATGCTGGCCCTGCTTTCCAGCACATTTGGGGGCTTACTTGACACCCTGAGCCAGTGTCTCTGGCTCCTGGTGTTTCTTGATAGCACCAAGGATGGAGGCAGAAGTGGGGGATCTCTTGGGAAGGGAGGAGCCAGAGACTTGGTTTAACTTCTCTTCTCCCTTCCTCTATCTACCCCATACCTTGCTCTCTCTATAGGCCCCCTTGCCCCTCGTCTGGTAAATGTGACCAATGAAGGTCCCACCCAGCTCCGGGCATCCTGGGTCCATGCTCCTGGAGGCCGGGACAGCTACCAGGTGACCCTGTACCAGGCAGGCACTTGGGTAGGCACCAGCATCTTGGGAGCCGAGGTGGACAGCACAAGCTTTTTGGCCCTGACACCAGGCACTAAGTACGAGGTGGAGATTGTCTCCCAGGCAGGGCCCCTTCACACCTCAGCAGCCAACACCTCTGGCTGGACCTGTGAGTGAGCCATGGGGAAGGTGGTGAGGAGGAAGAGGTGGGCAGGGCTGCCTCTGAGAGCCTGGGCTCTTCCCTTAGTGGCGCCTGAGCCCTCTTTAGCCCATTCTCCATTTCTACACCCAAGAGCCCTATGTGGGTCAGTAAACCCCTGGCATCATGCACAGGGCTCTGAGAACAGGGCCAGCAGCCTGGCTAACCGGCTCTCCTTCCCTCCACAGCTCCACTCACACCCAGTGAGCTGTTGGTGTCGATGCACGCAGGCACAGCCATGGTCAACTTGGCCTGGGCCAGCAGCTCCTTGGGGGAAGGGGTATGCCATGCCCAACTCTCAGAGGCTGGACACCTCTCCTGGGAACAGCCCCTGGTGCTAGGCCAAGCCCGCCTTGTCCTGAGAGGCCTGACACCAGGACGCAATTTCTCCCTGTTGGTGCTGTGCCAGGCGGGGCCGCTCCAGGTGTCCACTCATCCCGTGGTGCTGCCCGTTGGTATGTTGACGTCTGTCAGGGGAGAATGAAGGTGCCCTGAGACTTAGGTCTAATCCAGGATGGTAGCGCTGCCTGCTCTATGTTGAGCCTCCTGCTCTTTCCAGATGGATCTGTGCCCGCCCTGCCCGGGGTTATGCTTCTTATGCTTCTCCTGGTGGGTAGCGATGTCTAAAGCAGAAGTTGTTTCCTTCCTGTGGGCATAAATGCCTAATCCTTTTGTATCTGCTTATTTTGAGAGCCCCTGACCCAAACACTATCCTCCTGGGGTGCACTGACACCCACTTAAGGCTCTCCTTTGTTTCCCACAGAGCCTGGCCCCGTGGAGGATGTGCAGTGCCAGCCTGAGCCCACCCACCTGACTCTGAACTGGATAGTGCCCACTGGGGATGTAGGTACCTGTCTGGTGGTGGCAGAGCAGCTGGTAATGGGAAAGAATGCTCACCTCGTGTTCCAGGCCAACATTTCCAAGGACGCAGTCCTGCTGCCCAACCTGGTGCCTGCCACTTCCTACCGCCTCAGCCTCACCGTGCTGGGCAGAAATGGTCTGTGGAGCCAGACGGTCACCCTGGTGTGTGCCACGTCTGCTGAGGGTAGGTCACTCTCCACTGCACCTGGAGCCACCTCTGTTCCCTGCTTCTCCCCCTATCACTGCCCACTTGGAATTGTCTGCCTGGGGCTTTCCCTGTTCCCCAAGTCCCAGCCCTTTCCTCTGGCCCTGTTCTTGCTGGTTTGGTGCCATACTTTCGGCCTTATGTCTTGGCACTCCCATCCCGGCATCTTCCAAGTTCTTATGTAATTATATCTGTTAGTTATTTGTTGCTAGGCACTGGGGATAAGAAGCCATGGTCTCTGCCCTCGAAGCCTGATTGTCAGGCTTGTAGTCAGGACCTCACTCTTCTCCTCTCCATGTCCAGCCTGGCATCCCCTAGAATTAGCCCCAGCCCCCCAGCTGGAACTTGGGACAGAACTGGGAGTGATGATCACGCCAGGCATGTTTGGCAAGGATGATGGGCAGATCCAGTGGTACGGCGTCATTGCCACCACCAACATGTCACGTGAGTCTTGCACCCAAGAGGGGATGGGGAGACTCCGGCTATTGCTTGGCATGGAGTAGGGGATATGGGTCCAGAGATTGAGATTGGTAAAAAGAAATATCAGAGGCTGGCATCAGTCTTAGAAAGGAGGCCCAGAATATTCTTGAGGATGTGGCCGATGTTGAATCGTAAATGGGAGCATGCTAGAGAAACGGGGTAGCCCCCTGTGGCAGGAAGAGAGGCCTCAGGCCTCCTGCTCATCTGCTTTGCCCCCTCCACTTTCCTTTACCAGTGCCTTTACCTACCCAGAAAGTCATCAGCCACACGTGGTACGACCACTACTACAGGGGACATGACTCCTACCTGGCTATCCTGTTTCCCAACCCCTTCTACCCAGGACCCTGGGCTGTGCCGAGATCCTGGACAGTGCCTATGGGCATAGAAGACTGTGGCCACGTCCAGGAGATATGCAATGGGCCACTCAAGTCAGGTTCTCCATATAGGTGAGGTCTCCTAAGCCTGAAGGGAGAGGGCAGGTGTTTTAAGTTTCATTTATGGGTTGCAAATAAAAGCTTTGGACTGACTTACAGAGGGAATGCACGTGATCGAGCCAACAGAGTTATTTTGACTGGGCTTCCTGACAGACAGGATGTAAAAGGGAATACCCATTTGTTACGTGGTTTTTTCAAAAAGGAGGGTGGGATGGATTCTCTCTCAGTTGGCCAGGGAAATTCCAAGGATATCCAGGCACCTATTTCTAGAGCTTCTTTTGGCTCTGAGAATAGGGCTGGGGGTGGTTTGTCCAGGGTGAAAGGCAGCACAATACATAACCTCTGAACAGGGAGGGAAGCTCTCACTGTCTCAGGCTCATTTCTTCTGACCCAGTTTCCTGGGGCTGGGTGGGAGGTGTTGCCTTATTTGTCTGCCCCCGCCAACAGTAGGTCTTGTTTCTCTACCCAGGTTCAGTGTTGTGGCCTTCACCAGGTACAGCCCTCCAGAGACCATTATTTCCTTCTCCGCCTTCTCAGGTAAGGCAGGCAGCAGGCTAGAGCTCCAGCTGGACCCTGGAGACAGGGAGGGCTGCTGAGCTCATCCGCAACCAGTAGCAAGAGGGACTGAGCTTAGATCCCTGGGAGAACATGTCTCACCTTGCAAGCGTTGGGAGGGCCAGTAACAAAGGTACTCTTGGCGCCAGACATGGCCTGGATGAACTGAGAGTGGGGGATGGACAAGGTGGAGGGACTGAAACATCTCACTGCTGTCCACGATCACACTGCTGCCTGCTCTGCCCCTCTACACTCAGCTGCTTCTTGGCCATTGAGGTTCTAGAACAGCTCTGTCCAACAGAAACACGAGGCGAGCCACGAATGCAAGCCACATATGTCATTTAAAATTTCCTAGTGCTACGTTCAAAAGGTAAAAATAAATAAGCGAATCAATTTTAATAACATTTTGTTTTGGGTGGTGCCTGTGGCTCAAGGAGTAGGGTGCCGGCCGCACATGCTGAAGGTGGTGGGTTCAAACCCAGCCCTGGCCAAAAACCGCAAAAAAACCAAAACAAAACAAAAAAATTTTTGTTTAAATGAAGGTTATCTTAAAGATCATCATTTCCACATGTGCCCATTAACATTCCTAATGAGCTATTTTACATTCTTTTCTTTCTTAATAAGTCTTTGAAATCTGGTGTGTATTTTATACTTGTAGCAAATCATAAGTTAGAATAGGCACATTTCAAATACGTAATAGCCATATGTGGCTAATAGCTACTGTATAGGACAGTGCAGTTCTAGAAGGTTCAGGAATCCAGACCTCTACTCTCTACTCTCTTTCTTCTCTTTGATGGTGTCAGGGAAGGTACTAGTAGGGTCTTTGGAGCATTCCCAGGAGCTGGAGGCACAAAGGGCTTGCTGGGTATTCCCAGTTTCCATTCAGACGTCCCCTTAGGCAGCCATCTCTGGCCTTCGTTTGGTATGTGGGACTTCTGAGGAGGAGAAGCGAGTTGTCACTGTGCCCTCCACCCAGAAAATGCCAAGTCCAGGAGAGTTTAGCATGGCCCTGGAGGGTCAGTGGGGACAAGGCTGATACGTTCCTCTCCTCCCTTGCCCTCCACAGAGCCCCAGGCCAGCGTCTCCCCAGCAGCAATGCCACGGTCTATAGTGGTGGGCATTGTGGTGGTCTGTGTCCTTATCACCTGTGCCATCCTGGGGCTGCTGTGCTGGAGGAGGGTGAAGGGACAGAGGTGAGTGAGAGGGGAGGCTGGGGACTGGGAAGAGCTTTCTGCCCTCGGCTGGAAGCCTGTAACACGGCTCTCCACCCTTTGCAGGGCACAGAAGAATCAGTTTTCCCAAGAGCTGATGGCTTACAACCTGCGGTGAGTGCACCTCCGTGCTCCTCATGATGGCGAAGAGGGCAACAAACCCCTGCCTTGCACAGGCCATGGTGGCATTGCTAAGGCTCTCCCGGCAGCCTGCTCTTCTGTGGCTGTATCTGGTTAGGAGCTGCAGGTTTCTGCCAGACCCTCATTCTTCTTCCTCAGCCTCCACCACACCCTCTCGAAGGTCTTTTCTTTTCTTTCTTTCTTTTTTTTTTTTTTATTCAGTTTTTGGCCGGGCAGGGTTTGAACCCACCACCTCCAGTATATGGGGCCAGCGCCCCAACTTCTTTGAGCCACAGGCACTGCCTTCTCAAGGCCTTTTCAGCAGCACTGGGAGCTCTTGCTTCCCACTTCTCTCTGCCTATGCAGCCCCTTCCTTCTCCTCCAAACTCACTGTACAAGTCAGGACTTTACTGAGAAACAGAACCAACACGGTGTGTGTGTGTAGAGAGAGAGAGAGAAGAAGAGAGAGATAGAGAGACATTTATTTTAAGGAATTGGCTCATGTGGTTGTGGAGCTTGGTGAATCCAAAATCTGATGGGGTTAGGCCAGAGACATTAGCAGAAGAGTTTGTAGGCAGCCAGCTGGCAGAATTCCTTCTCACTCAGGGAGCTCAGTCTTTGTTCTAATAAGGCCTTCAACTGATTGGACAAGACCCACCCACATTAGGGAAGGTAATCTGCTTTACTTAAAAAAGCCAGCCAATTTAAATGTTAATCTCATCCAAAAAACACCTTCACAGAAACATCCAGAACAATGGTTGAACAAATATCTGCGCATCATCGCCCAACCAAGCTGACTCATAAAATTAACCATCACGCCTATTCCAGTTCTTAACTTCTTCTTGACTAACCATATAGATTGTGTCAGGCCAAACACCGATTTCCTGTTGAACCAAACTTTTTTTTTTTTTTAAGGCAAGCATGAAACAAAGTTTATTGAGAAAGATAGGTTTACAGAGTAAGAACAAGATATAGGCATATAGAGCAAGATAAAGACAGCCAACCAACTCCCATTGTCTTGACAGAGAAAAGGCAAAGAGGCTGTTGAACCAACATTTGTTGAGCACTGGCTGTGCACAGAAGCCCTCTCCTGTGTGCAGTCACCTGTAGCTTTTGTCTTCTTTGCCTCTTCTTCCTCTCTGCTCCTCTGAGCTCCACTTTGGAGGTTGGAAGCCCAGGCTGGGCATCAGAGGAGCTTACTGGAAATACATGCTGTTTTACACTTAGGGGTGGAGCCCAGGGTCTACATTCCAACAGGCTCCCAAGTGATCAGGTGTGCATCCAGGTCTGAGGTCCTCTACTCTGTACCCATCACCCTGGGGAGGGCAGGGTAGGACTCTGCACACCCTAGGGTGGGGGCCTACTTCCTCCCTCTCCCCCCAGGCGAACCCACCGGCCCATCCCTATCCACATCTTCCAGCAGAGCTATGAGGCTAAGAGTGCTCATGCTCACCAGGCTTTCTTTCTGGAGTTCGAGGTAAGGCCTATACAGCCTCAGGCTCAGAGGAGGCAGAAACTGTTGGGCTTCTAGGCTGGGCTGGACATGCCTGAAGGTCTGGGAGGAACTCTCAGCTGTGCAGGCGCCACCTTTGCCCCTCTCCTGGTGTGGGATGAGGTGGGTCTGCTTCAGCAACCAGTGGCTGTCCCTGATTTCTGCAGGAGCTGAAGGAGGTGGGCAAGGAGCAGACCAGACTAGAGGCTGAACACCCCGCCAACACTACCAAGAACCGTTACCCACATGTGCTACCCTGTGAGCACTGGGAGCAGGAGTGGGGCATGGCAGAGGTCCAGGGTATGGCACAGAGAATGGGGACTGCATGTGCCTGGCACTGAACAAACAGCTTTGCCCCTCTGCAGATGACCACTCCAGGGTCAGGCTGACCCAGCTAGAAGGAGATCCTCATTCTGACTACATCAACGCCAATTTCATCCCAGTAAGGACCACCTGCAGGGCTGTGTATGGAACCTGGGATCTGCTAGGGAGATGGGCTGGTTTACAGGACAAGCCATCCTGCCTTAGGTGTCACAGGAAGATCACCAGCTTATGTTTTACTAGGTTAACCTAGTAGGTATTTATTGAGGGTCTGCTGTGTGCCAGGCTCTGTGCTGGTCCACAGGAGGCAGTGCTGAGTCAGCACATGGCTGTGGGTGTGTGTCTCTGTGTATATGCACACGCACGAGCAGGGGGCTAGTGGGAAAGGTAGCCAAGGCTGGGTGAAGGAGGACTTGGATTGTTAGGCTGAAGGCTTTGTATTCTATTTGGTGGGCACTGGGGAGCTGTGGAAGATTTTTGAGCACAGAAGAAACAAAGTTTGGTTTTAGGAAAATCATTCTGATTTGGTGAAAAGGGTGGACTGGGTAGATTTTTTTTTTTTTTTTACCACATTGGTATCAAAGTAGTTTATGTAGGTTTTTCTGGCCCATTTGAGGTGGGGCATGGGTATCTCTGAAGTCACCCCTCCTGGATTGAGTTCTGGGTGCACATGTGTGGGATGTATGTACACAGAGTCTTCAGTCCTGGAGATCATATGGGCTATCTACTGCTGTGTGTTTTGGGACCTGGGAGACCAAAGCATCACCCATTAACTTGTTCCTGACTTCCACCCCTCCATCCCTCAGGGCTACACCAACCCGCAGGAATTCATTGCTACTCAGGGACCTCTCAAAAAAACGCTGGAGGATTTTTGGCGGCTAGTGTGGGAGCAACAGGTCCACATCATCGTCATGCTGACTGTGGGCATGGAGAATGGGAGGGTGAGTGCACCTTGCAGGTTCCTGGAGTGGCCACCAGGTGTCACACAGTCTCCTTGCAGGAATAGCCCTGTTGGCATTTTCTATCAGAGATGGTAGGGCAGACAGGAGGGAGGCCTGAAGGTTGGTAGGGGTCTCCAAGGTCACCCAGGATGGGGAGGCAGGGGAGGGAACAGGTACACAAGCTCCCATATAGACTCGGTTTCCATTGACTTCTTGCTCTAGGCCCAGGAGGCACCAAGAGGTTGGGAGAGGGTCAGGAATAAGGGCCACCCAGGGTTGGTGCCAAAGGTAGAGAATTCTGCATGCTTTTGGGGCCAGTCTGGTAGATGCTTCCTCTGTGCCCTGCTCAGTGCAAGGCCCTGGGACAGAGAGGGACTGCTGAATCTGTCCTCTTGTTGGAGCAGTGGGGCAAGAGCCAATGACTGTGGAATCAGGGCCATCCAGCTTCACAAGAGACCAGCCAGCTAACTCAACGTCCAGTCATATGAGAAGTCAGGAGTGAGGGTGCTAGAGCCCAGCCATCAGGGAAAGGCTTCTGGAGGAAGGGGCCTTGGGGCTGGGTCGGTACAGAGAGCAGAATTTCAGGGACCAGAAAGATGGGTGGTGAGGGTCAGGACTGGGTAAAGCAGGGGTGGCAGTAATGGGGCTGGGCCTGTAACTACTCTCTCCAACACTCTGGTCCCAGGTGCTATGTGAGCATTACTGGCCAGCTGATTCCATCCCTGTCACCCATGGCCACATCACCATCCACCTCCTGGCTGAGGAGCCCAAGGATGAGTGGACCAAGCGGGAATTCCAGCTACAGCATGTGCGTGCTCAAGGGGACAGAGCAGAGTGGGGTGGGCATTCCAGCTGAGTCTCCCTGGGTCCCTGGGACCCTTTCCTTCTGAGGATCACAAGCCCTCAGTCACTACCGGGGAAGCGGAAGTGCATGGTTAGGAAAGGTATAGGGAGGCACAGAGAGGGCTGAAGGTTTATCCAGGGTCACACAGTGAGGTGAAGAAGAAGCAGGGTGGGGAATGACGGTTTCTGCCCTCTCTGTGCTCAGCCTGGGGCTCCTTGCTTCACCTTAAACCCCTGTGCCCCAGGTGCCTTCCTAGGCTGAGGCCTCCTGGGGCAGGAAAGCCAGTGGTCTGGGCTCCCTCTATAGGCAGAAGTTATCAGGAAGCTAGAGGACCTAAGTGCTTAGGAAGCATCTAGCCTGAGGGGGGAGACACAGCTGCCACCTTGAAGAAGCACCCAGTCTCGGTGGGTGGCATCAGCCTGCCATCAGGGAGCTGGATGCATGTGGAGGGGTGGGTGGAGGAAGTGTGTGGGCCAGGCAGGGGAGCCTGCAGTTAGGCAGGTGAGGCACAGAAACAGGCCCGCTACACCCTGGCCTCCTTCCTGTCCCCTCCTCAGGTTGCCCAGCAACAGCAGCGGAGGGTGAAGCAACTACAGTTCACCACCTGGCCCGACCATAGTGTCCCTGAGGCCCCTGCCTCCCTGCTCACTTTTGTAAAACTGGTACAGGAGCAGGCGAGGGCTGCTCAGGGCACTGGACCCATCCTGGTACACTGCAGGTGAGGGTGGGCGGGTGGTTGTGAGGGAGGGCTCCCTGCCTGGCCTGCGGTGGGGCTGTCTGGGAGCTGGGGACACGGGGAGCCCCTTCGCCTATTCAGCTCCCTAGGGATTGTCCCTGCAGTGCGGGCGTGGGCCGGACAGGCACTTTTGTGGCCCTCTTGAGGCTGCTGCAGCAGCTGGAGAAAGAGCAGATGGTAGACGTGTTCCACGCTGTGTATGCACTCCGGCTGCACCGGCCTCTCATGATCCAGACCCCGGTGAGGGCCTCAGGACCTGGGCTGAACATCTGGGACCCCAAAAGAGGGAGAAGGAGGTGGATGGCTAGGGGGCCCACAGGCTCTGGAGATACCAGGAAAGGGAGCTCATGGGGTATACAGAGGACCCTGTGGGGAGGGCCTCAAACATGTCATCATTCTATCTGGACTGCTGCTTCCTTTCTGTAAGAGCCTTGACACCAAGGCACAACATCGGGAAGGCTCCCCAGTGGCTCCCTCCTCTACCCTGTCTCATTCCTGCCTTGCCGGTTGGGGCCTGGGGAATCTCCCTGCTGGGCCATGCTCTTTAGCAGACTGATGCCCCTCTCACCCTGCCAGAGCCAGTACATCTTCCTGCACAGCTGCCTCCTGAACAAGATTCTGGAAGAGCCCTCTGACATGTCTGAGTAAGTCACAGCTCCCCTTTGTCCCTGGCTGGGGTGGGGCACAGGTTCCCTGTGCCTTCCCACCCACAGGCTTCCTGACTCCTGTCTGTGGGCAGATCCAAGCAGACTAGAAGGGGAGCTGGGCAGCCTGGAGAGCCTTCCCCACCTCGGCCCCTCCGCAGGTGTCAGCCCATCTCTGTGATGAACTTTGCGGAGGCATGCACCAAGAGGGCAGCCAATGCCAATGCTGGCTACCTGAAGGAGTACAAGGTGTGCTTCAGGCTAGGGGTTGGACAACAGAGGGCAGCCTTTCCCTGCCCAGGTGCCACTCCTGTAAGTTCTGTCCACCTTCAGGGTGCCACCTCCTTCTTAGGTCCTGCTGGAGGCCATTAAGGACAAAGCTGGCTCTTCCACGCCCCCTTCTGGCTATGAGAAGGACAGCACAGCCTCCAGTAAGTCTCACGTGGACCAAGCAGAGGGATGAGGGGGTAGGGGGTGCAAGTGTGGGACCTCTGGCAGGCTCACCCTCATCATCTTCCCTCAGACTATAGTTCTCAAGTGCAATTTTCTCCAGTGGCGGAGAGCCCCCCAGATGACATGCCGGAAGCCTGGCTCTTCCCTGTGAGATGATGCTGGCCTTGCTGCCTGTTGCTTGCCTTTTCTGGCCATCTGTGCTTCCTGGGCTGGGGCTGAGGCTTCTGGTGGCTCCTGAGCTGTGGGGTGGTCAGGAGTTACCCTGAGTCCCTGGTTGCTAATGAGCTGTGGTTTGCAGGGTGGGCCTTCTGGCCGTGATCACGTGGTGTTGACTGGCCCTGCAAAGCCACAGGAGCTCTGGGAGCTGGTGTGGCAGCATGGGGCTCGGGTGCTGGTCTCCCTGTGCCCACCTGATGCCATGGAAAAGGTGAGGGAGCAGGGGGACAAAGGAGAGGGAGACTCAGGAGTTGGGGCAGGAGATGGGGAGAGCTGGTTGTCGTATCTGTGACGAAGGCAGGGGCAGAGTCTTCAGAAAACTGCCTAAACAGCCCTGATTCCATCCCAGCCACAGGAGTTCTGGCCAACGGAGATACACCCCATCATCACAGAGTTAGTGACTGTGCGCTGGATGACTGAGAGCAATACAGCAGGCTGGCCTTGTACCCTCTTTAGGGTCACACATGTAGGTATTAGGGCCACAGTATGGAATGGTGGGTTGTGTGGGGGAAGAGTCCTGTGCCGGCTTCCCTCTGCCCTCCTCTTTGCCACAGGTGGAGAGTGGGAAGGAGAGGCAGGTGCGGCGATTGCAGTTTCCATACTGGGAGTCTGGGCATGAGCTGCCCCCCAGCACTCTGCTGTCCTTCCTGGCTGCTGTGAGCAAGTGCTGCTCCCAGGGCAAGAGCAAGAAAGCAGGCACACTGCTCAGCCACTCCAGGTGCTGCTAGACAATGATTTGGGAGGGGAGCGGGCACTAGAAAGGCCTCACATCTCACTGAGCACTTCTTGGGTTATGGGTCTCCCAACGCCTCTGTCTTCTCTGCACCCTGCCCTGTCCTCAGGGATCTGGCCCAGATTTGCTGGCTGACCAAGTATTCATCCCTGATGAGTCCCTGGGCCCAGGTTGGGTTTCCCTGCATACCAGGATACACCCAGCCCCCCTCCTCCAGGTATCCCATCCAACTCTATGTCAATTGCAGCAAGGGCGCACCCCACTTGGGCACCTTCCTGGCCATGGAACAGCTGCTGCAGCAGGCAGGGGCTGAGTGCACTGTGGATGTCTTTAACGTGGCCCTGCAGCAGTCGCAGGCCTGTGGCCTCATGACCCCAACGCTGGTGAGAGGCTCAGCTGTGGGAAGGGGTGGAGAGACCCCGAAGCTTCAGCCCCAGCTTCTAGGCAGCACCACTTAAGCAGCCACCAGGTGGCGCTGTGGACTGCGGTGCTGTCTCTCAGACCGCGCACTAGAAGTGGCAGACACAGGGAGCCCTTCTTAGGTTTGGGCAGGCAGAATGAGGCTCCTTATTCTGTGTCTACCCCTAGGAGCAGTATATCTACCTCTACAACTGTGTGAACAGTGTGCTGGTGGACAGGCTGCCCTGAGTCCATGCTGGTCACCATGCTGTGCTGGAGCAGAAGAGGTCTGTGCCCTGGCTCAGCCTCCCTGGAAGAGCAACCTCCACAGGGCCCTGTGCTGTGAAGGGGCAGAGTTGGGGAATAAAGATATGGTAGAGTCTGAGGCTGGGTGTGTCCTGTCTGCTCTGCCATGGGGCCCAGCACATGCACCTTGTGAGCCATCTGGGACACATTGGCTTTGCCTGGGAGCAGCCCTCTACCGGCTCATCCTCCAATTTCCCACTTTCCTCGGACTTCAGTCTCTCCACCTCTAGTTTCCTGTGGTGCTGAGCTGCAGATTCAGAGTCTCAGTTTCTTTTCTTTTTTTTTTTTCTTCCAGTACCACTCTCTTCGGGTTTATTTTTTATTGTTCCCCTGCCCTGCACCCACCTCCCCTGTATGCATTAGTATTTATCTTGTTCCCCATTCCTCTCTCCTGCCATCCCCAGCCTTTTCTACCCACTGGGGTGGAGGTGCTAGAACCACACTGTGACTTGGAAGGCAGGAGCTGGAAGTACCCCTGAGGCAATATGGACAAGTTTTCCCTCCTCCTTCATTCTCCCCTCCACACTCTACACAGAAAGGAAGTAGGGGAAAAAGCAGTGAGGGGATGTGGAGAAGGGAAAAATGAGGAGAAGGCAGAGACCAGAAAAGAGGGTGCACACTGTTCATACACATTAGGCCTGGATTTCACAGCACATGAGTGATTGCTGATGGCCTCGTGAGCTCCTGCCTGTCTCTCTGGTTAGACTGCAAGGTTATGGATGAAAGGATGTCTGATGCTGGCCACTGATTGCTCATGATAGAGGGGCCCTTGGAAGACAAAGAGAAAGCTTGGACAAATCAGAGGAGGAATCCCTGAAATGCAGTTAGACACCCCCCCCCCCCAAATGGATAAGGAGGCAGAGCTCCCGGGCCAACCTGAGTTCCTAGTAATGTGCAAGGGGTCAGAGGTCAGGGAAGTGTCAAACTTGGTTGAAGAAGGGAACAGAGGTATTGGAGGTATTTCTTTCTGTTCAATCAAGAGCTTTCCTGGAATGGGGCTAGGCTCTGGTGTTCTTTCCAGGAGGACTGAATGTCAATATCATTTTCATACATTGTGCTTGTCAGAAACCCAAGAGCTTGGTCTCACAATAATTCTCACACGGGGACTCAGCTCTGAGCTTCTCAAGCCCATCTCAAGGGGCTTTTCAGGGCTCAACCATGATTTTTCCCTCCTGGGCCCCTCACATTGAAGGAGCAGGAGCTGCAAATAAATAGGTATGACCCAAGGCTATAGATGAGTGAGGCCAGAAACTCAGGCCTGCCTGAGGTGGTTTTCTGCCACAAGGCAGAGATGACTCTATCTGTGTGTCTTTCTGGTTGTGCACAGCTATCCTCTGGCCTTTCTAGGAGGCTCATCTACTTTTGAGGCCATGGCCTCAACTGGAGGGCCAGGGTTGGGGGCTGTTTTCTTCTTGGTCCAGCTGTGCAGCCTTTCTGACCCTAGGAGGTTAGCAGAGTGGTGAGGCACTAATGATAGGTCCTGGGATATGGAGGTACAGGATATAGGGAATCCTAGATCCCTCTGAGATCCCAGGTTTCTGTTGTATACTCTGTATGGACCATGGGGAGATCAGGCAAAAATAGGAGGAAGGTGGCACACAGCCTGTCCCAGCTCTGCACCAGAGCCTGGTTCAGCCTAGGAGAGACCAGGGAAAGCAAGAAGGAAGCAAAGTCATCCTAGTATGGTCTCAGGAGGGAACAGGGCTTGACTCTAGTTTTAACTACCATTCCTTCTGGGCCCTGAGCTTCTGGTGCTGGCCAGGGTAGACCTTGGATGGGATGTGTGCCTCGTGGTGGCAGAGCTGCAGCTTCAGCATCCAGCCTCCAGGGGGCACCAATCTGCTTATTTTCAGGCAACTCTGACAACCAGCTGGGCTGCCCACAGCACCTCAGCCTGCCTGGGTCCTGGAGCAGGGGTCAAGGTGCTCCATAGGCCTTAGATTAGCCTGAGGCTGCATGAATGCATTCCATCCTGGGCACACTCAGTGGGTGGAAACCCAGCCTCGTATCTGTGGAGTCAGGGCATGGCCGCTCAATGAGGAGACCCTCCTTTAGTCCTCTGTCATCCTAGCTGACACTGGTGCCCTCAACAGCCTAGCCTGTTCCAAGACAGCCCCTCACTCCCCTCTGTCTCCCAGGAACAGGGTGAGGAGGGCTAGTCTGTGTCCTAGGTCTACGGTTGCCCCCCATCAGCCTCGTGACCTTGAACAAATCACTTCTCTTAGCTGTTTGCTCCAGTGTAAAACGTGGTAGAGGGATTGGGGGGCCTATGGGAGCTGTACAGTTTTGAAAGGCCCTCCTCTGGGTCCATGTGACCCTGTGGCCCTTCCCTAAGGCAAGAAGGTCCTGAGCTCCACTAGTCCAGGCTCTGGAGCACGCTTTTCAAACAAGTGCAGGTCCCTGACATGCTGAGTTTGGCTCGCCTGGGTTTCTTTGCATGCTTTCTTCCTTTTTTTTTTTTTTTTCCTTTCCTGGATGAAATTCCTGCCAGCTCGGAAGGAAGGAGAGAAGGGGAGTGAGCCACAGTGTAGAAAGTTTCCTTGACTCCTCCTCCGCCTGGGTCTCCCTCCCTTGCCAAGCCCAGCCTGTGAAACTGAATAACGAAGATCACTCAACAATGCCTGCCCCTCTCTGACTGCACGGTCCCCGCGCTCCCACCGCTGCCGCTGACGCCAAGCAGAGCCTGTGGGGCAGTCCCCGCCGACGGCGCAGCCCGCCAGCCAGCGCAGCCCCGCCGCGGAACCGCGAGGCCAGCAGTGGCGGCCACCGCGCCCGTGCGCCCGCACGCCCACCAGGTGCCCCAGCAGCCGGGTCGCCGAGATGCCCAGCCCGCGCGGGCTGCGGGCGTTGTGGCTTTGCGCCACGCTGTGCGTCTCCGTGTGTGCCGGCGATGCTCCCCAGCCCGGCCCGGGGCCCGCCGTCTGCCCGGCCCCCTGCCACTGCCAGGAGGACGGTATCATGCTGTCGGCAGACTGCTCTGAGCTCGGGCTATCCGCCGTCCCGGGGGACCTGGACCCCCTGACGGCTTACCTGTGAGTACTTGCCTGCGCGTCCCTCCTGCTCCCGCTGGCTGCGCGCTCGCGCCCTGTCGGTGCCTCAGTCTAGGGCACCTGCTGGGTTGGTGCCCTGGGGCATGGGCATCCCGGACAAGCTTCTTCCCTTTCTGAGAAGCTTCTTCTGGACTTTCTGAGTCCAGCTGCTCCGAGACTGGGGAAGAAAGAGTCTGGGACTAAAGAGCAGGCAAGTTGTGAGCCTAGGCGTCCCTTACTTGGTTTCCCAATTGGCTCCTATGCTTAAGGGTACAGGGTGAGTGCCCAGGTTTGGTAAGGTGGGTTCTGGACCTTGACTGAGTAGGAGGGACACGAGGTTGACTGCCTCTTTTCCTCTTCCTGCATTCTCCTACAGCCAAGCAGTGCCCAGGATAGTGGCTGAGGTGAAGCTGACTGAATTGGTGATGGAGGTGAAGGGAAAGTGCCCCAGTGGAGTAGAAATAATGTCTGTTCCTTTGTCATGGCAAAAGGAGCAAAGCTGTCACACTGAGACTGGGTGGCCTGGAAGGGGGGGGTGTCCCAGAGCTGTGAGGGGAACCTTACCAACTATTGTATCCTCAGAAAGGGGCTCTGCCAGCATCATCTCCCTTCACTGAGGCCTCCTGACTCCCCGGGGGCCTCCCTGAAGTCATGTCCCAAGAGGCAGTGTTGGAGACACTAATTTGTGGGCAGGCGCCGAGGCTGAAAACCAGAGAACCATTTTTAGCATCTGAATTGGGGTGAGACAGTGCGTGAAGGGGACCCTACTGGGGGCAGCTATTGTGAGGACAGCTCATAGGAGCTTCCCCTCAGAATCTGAGAGCTGGGGATCTCTGGTTCTTCATCACCAGGGCAGGAGGAGGGTGTGGGAGCACGTTCCAGACACCCCCATATCCCTTCTCTAGAGAAAGGAGACTCCTCCTGCCTAGTCCTTTCCAGACTCAACATCTTTTTTCAATGGAGGAAGAGCAGACTGGAAAACTGGGGGACATCGGCTGAGGGGTAGGACTCCAGAGCTCCTTCTGGCCTGACAGAGGCCCCTCATGGATTTGGCTTCCCAGGATTTGGGAGCTTGAAGGAAGATGGAGCTGAGCTAGACCTTATAGGGGCTCTGTAAGAGTTTGTTGAATTAAATGAAACCAGGGCACTCAGTGTTGGCCATGTCTTGGTGGGATAGAGAGGATCCCAGATTGCATCTCTTCACTGGGCTACCCCCCAATCTCCCTATCCCCGGAGAGGGGGTGGTGTCTCCTCTAATCCAAGGCACAGATTGTGGACCAGGGGAGGGAGTGAGAAGGAAGAAATAATGTACATATTCCAAAAGGGCAAATCTAATCCTTTACACTCCAGGGGTGATAGCAGAAGCAAACTCAGGAATACAAGACAAGAACTTAGCAAAGCCCAAGGGGTGCCAAGGGAGTTTCAGCAGTTGGAGGAGGGCAGGCTCTGGCCCCACCTTTACGGCAGCCAGGGCAGCCTCACTTTTAGCAGTTATATATACTGAGGGTATATGATGTGTCTCATGTGAAGATAAGAGTCCTGCGGCTGCTAGCGCAGCACTCCTTTCCCAGCACCAAAGTCTTCCTAGACTGGTTGATGGTCCTTCTTCTGGAAGGACTTGGGGGAGGAGTACTGTACTACCTTTGCCATTGTGCAGATTGCCCCCACTATCTTGTCACAATTTCCTTGGAACTATGAAGTCTGTATTTGGGTTGAGTAGAGGCGAGATTTTCTAAACTGGTCCTGTACCCCCCTCTCTCTTAAGACTCAGAGTATGCTTCTGAGAGTGGACAAGGGGAGGCAAGAGTGTGGGTCTCAAGGAAATGGATGGAATTTAGTAGTAGGGGCTAGAATATTGAATAGAGGTGGTAGAGGTCCATGTCTCCTACTTTGGGCTGTGGAGGGGGTCCCATCTAGATGGTACATGAAGGGGTTTCTCTATTTGTCCTGAGGGCAGCTCAGAGAAGAAGACTTCTTTCTGTGTCTTTTCAGGAGCACTGGCCAGCCATCTATGCATCTTCAGGTGGGGTGAGGTTTGTCACTGAGAAGAGCCAGGGCAGGGAGGTCTTGGGGCTCCTACTGGGCCAGTGTTAGGATATGCCCAGCCCGGCCTTGCCCCATGTAGCCCAGCCCATGCTGAGAACAATGCAATCTGCATCTGATGGCATATCCGGCAGTGCCTCTCTGTCTGGACCACCCGAACCTTGGTTCTTTCCTAGGTCTGCCCCTTACTGAGAGTCCCTGAACACTTCTAAGCCTCAGGTTCTTCATGTGTATATGAAGAGAAGAAAATGCTAGAGGATTGAATGAGATGATCTGGACATATAAGTATGTAGTATAATGCCTAACACCCAGGGGGTGACTCTGAAATGGTTGCTATTATTATCATGCCTCCAGTTGGGGGGCTCGTGGAGGTGGAGGTAAGGCCTCTCCACACAGCAGGGAAACTGAGCCCACTAGGTGGGTGGAGACCTCAAGGAGATGGTTTGTGGCAGGAGGAAGAGAGGTGTATGTGGTGAGTTGACTGCAGGGTCAGTGTTTGGCTCGTTCTGGGGCCTGAGGGCCTAGCCAATTAGTGAACACTGTGGGACAAGGATTAGGGGAGGGTGGGAATTTGAGTACTCTTGACATAGGTTGAGAAGGAAAAAGTAAGGTTAAAACACTTGGATGTGCAGGAAGTAACAGTGCAGAGAGAACTTCAAGATTCTGAGAAGGTGGCATAGATGGAACCACTGGAGGCACCAAGAAGACACCTGTGCATCCGTACACATTCCTTGACTCTGTCCCTATAAAAATCACTTCCCATTTCCCCCCACTCCAGGGCTGTGAGGTTTTCTCCCATTAGCTAGTGCCCTTCATGAGGTGGGTGCCTCCTCCTCCCTGCATCTTGGTTCTAGGGAAGACTAGAAAATCTTCTTTGTATCTAGCTGGTATCCCTCATCTTGACGCTCATGTCCAAAAACCATTACTACTTTGGGGTCCAGTGCCAGCCCCGTTTGATAATGGTTGGGAGAACAGACTCCAAATACAATCCTTCAAGTGTCTCTCTCTTTGAAATCTCCCAAACCGTAGTCTCACTGAAGCTCACTGAGACTCCCTGGGGGTTGGACATCCTTCTTGGGTGAGGCTTGTTCTGGGAATGGACCTGAGCGGGGGGTGGTTGAGTCCCTGGCACTGGGACATTCCAGCCTGACGGTGATGAGAAGGCACAATGCTTCTTGCTCTACTCCATCACACATGTACATGGTGAGGAGACAGGAGTGTACAGATTGCAGATGCTGGCAAATAAAACCCAGAGTTGTCCCAGAGCAGGAGAATCTGGGTAGTTACTCTGAGTCTCTTTTTTGCCCCCAAATATGAGCAGTATTGGGAAACAGATGGTATGAGAAAAGGTGTCTTGCCAGCTAGTTATAAAGGCTGAGGCTCCTGTACTTGCAGTCATCTGTAAGCACCCATTTCTATCACCCACTGCCACCACGGCCAAGGGAGGGGCCTCCCACACAACCCCTGCGTCAGACTGCATATTGCTTACTTGGGAATTCACTCCTTTTAAGATTGCCTGTGATAACCACTGGACTTATTCAAAAGGTCAGATGGTGTGTGTGTGTGTGTGTGCGTGTGTGTGTGTGTGTGTGTAGATTCAGGATAATTTGCAGCCTCCTCACTGCTGCCTGGGAATGTCTGTCTATGATCAAGAAGATGGAGTCGGGATGCTGGGGGCAGGGATCAGAGGGGTTGAGAGAATGGACATTGGCCACAGAGAGCAGGGTTCAAGTCATCACCTACTAGCTGTGTGAACCTGGGCCACTTGATCAGCTCCTCTGTGACTCAGTTTCCCTCTTAATCTGTAAATGGAGTTAATATTTACCTCCTAAGTTTCTTGTGTGGATTCACTGAGGTAATGTTTGTAAAAGGGTTTGGCATAGTGTCTGGTCCATAGAAAGAGCTCAGTAAGTGTTAGCCAGTGTTGTTATTAGGATGACCAGGGCCAGGAAACGTTAGTCCTGGAAGTCTTCCTGAGGAGGGGTTCCTAGAGCCAGCATGGGAAGTAGAGGACTGACACTGTTCTGTGAAAGGTGAGGGATGGGGTGCGTGTGTATGTTGGGGGCTGTGAGAAGAAGGGGAGTGGCTGGAAAGGAGATGAGATGAGCCACCCTGGGGACCTGAGGAGATAAGTTTTTTTCCTGGCTGGTACAGTCTTGGAGCTTCATGGCAGGCAAGGGAGCAATTGCTGGGAGACCCCAGCTTGCTCCCCAACACATTCTGGGTGGGCCCCTGCGGGAGCTGTTAGGTAAGGAAGCAGAAAAACATGTGGTCTCAGTGGGGGAGAGCTGGCTTTGGGATGGGTGCACTGGGGGGTCATGGTGCCAGGTCTCATTCTTACTTTCAAGGCTACCTTTCCCAGGCCCCATCTTGGTCACCCTTCCTAATAGATTTTTAGAACCTGATCCCTTCTGCCAGAAATTTAGGGTTTGTGAGTTCTAATCCTCAGTCCCTGAGTTCCTATGAGACCATGTGCAAGTCCCAAAACTTCTCTGGACCTCATTTTGGCTCAAAAACTGGAAAGTGGGAAAGGCAGAAAGCAATCTTCTGGGAATCTCCTGTTCCCAGCAGGACAGAGAGAGCTCCCCTGGGGAGAGCGGCTGGTAGGGAGGGGGAAAGAGGGAAGGGGAGAGCCCAAGAAGCACCCAGACCAGGGCAGAGAAGAAAGGGTGAAGGAGGGGCACAGTGATTCCAGGAAATGGGGTCCTCTGGGAACCTCCTGTGCCAGGCTTGCTCCAAAGTGGAGCCTGGGGAAACCGCCTGTCAGAGGGCTGACCCAGGGGGTCGCTGGAGGTGGGTGAGTGTGTAGGGGAGCCAACACCCCAGTTCAAAGGAAAGGCAGGAAACAGCCCTAGGCAAGAGAAAAAGGAAACCTCTCGGCTCTGGCAGCAGCGGGCATGGGGTGCGGCCGGGTGGGGCGGCTGGCGGAGGAGAAGAAAGCCTGGCTCGGAGCAGACTTGGCCCCCAGCCCGCCCCCCTCAACCCCGCCTTCCCCCCATTCCATGGGCTCTCAACCCTGATGGCCCCACACGTGCTGCAGCCTGCTTCCTGCACTGACCTGTGCCCGTGCCCACCAGGGGAAGACAGGCAGGGCGTAGCAGAGGGTATCCGAATAGGGAGGAGGCCCTGCCTCTGCAGGCTCTAGTCTCAGCTCCATCACTGATGAGCTGTGTGTCTTTGGGCAAATCACCCTTTCCAAAGTCTCAGTTTCTTAATCTTTCACATGGATACACTAATATGAACAATATCTACCTTGAAGGGTTGTGAGGAGGCGCAAATGAGACAAAGAAAGCAACCCCCCTGCTTTCATAGTGTAAGTGCTTCAAACTATTTCCTACTGATACTGTTTTTCTCAATGCCTTTGATTACAAATGAGCTAGTGAGGTCCAGTAAGGGACTCGAAGAGCTACCTGTGACTTGGGCAGGGGCAGTTAGGATACCAGAGTCTCACTTTGTGGAGCCCATCAGATGGTCCTTCTTTCCTTGCTGCCCTCCTTCCTTACTCATGCCACCCTCTCCCACTGACCCTCGGGGAAGCAGGCCTTTCTGGGAGCCAGTTCTGCTCTTGGGTTCCTGGGCAGTGATGATGGAGGAAGTGATCTTCCTCACTGGGATGCCTGGAGGAGATGAAGCCAGGCCTGACGCCTCATGAGAGACTCTCTAAAAAGGAAGAGTCTAGGCTTTCAGGTCAGCGCCATCTGTAGAGTCCAGCTTCTCCCCAGAAATGGAATTCCTCGGAACTAGAGTCTTCACTGGTAAAATCTAAGAAAAGGCAGGAGTGGATGGGGCATTTAGGATGGCTGCTCCATTTCTTCCTGGGACATCCCCAGAGAGACTGTAAGGAGACTCCTCTGAGCTCATCCCTGACGGGCCATGTGACCATAGGGCTAATAACCCACCCTACTGGGACCGGGGACACGATCAAGGAGTCTGACTGGGACTTCAGACATGTTGGGAAGGTGCAAGAGATAGGAGTCGGGGAGAAATTTCCAATCCCACTTCCCCGTGTTGGACATGACAATTTCCTTGAGCCAATCTGAAATGGACTCACTGATTCTCAGAATTTGGGGAGCCTCTTTGTGCTAATTAGTTCATTGGGAGAAAAGGGGTGGCCCCCAGCTTCTAAGGACAATTAAGGTCTTTCCTCCTGCCCTTCAGACATGGGAGAACAGGTCCCAGGAGGAGAAAAACACCCGAGAGGCTGATCTTGGGCAGTGAGCAGTGAGTTATTTTGGAAGCAGCAAAAGGACATGGTGGGGGGGCGAGCTCAGGGGTTGGCACTGCGCCCCCCGGAGCCATGCCAGAGCCAGCCATGGGCAGGCTGGCGGCAGGCAGGTGGGGGCTGGGTCTGGCTACTCACAGACAGGGCACCTCCAGATCTGAGCTTTTCTTTGTGTCCCATTCTCGGCTTCTCTTTTCTGCCAGGATCTTCTTTCTTCTCCAGAGACCTCCAAGGGAGGCCTGTGCCCTATATCTTGAATTCTCCCCAACCCCTGGGGGATTGGGACTCTCTCTAATTATTTATGAGATGCAAATCTGAGGCTAGGGCCAGGGAAGCACCTGGTGCCCAGCTTTCTGCCTCCCGTGTCTGCTCCAGTGTGGTGGGGATGCCCTCCTTGTTGAAGTTTTCATTCGCTGGACTGTGAACTTTTTTCAGGAAAATACTAGCGCATCAGGAAGATCCATTCTTGGGGCCCAGCTTGGATGACCCCCTATGGGCTCAAAGAGACATTCTTAGGAATTTGCTTTTACCTGTAGCAATATCGGCCAGTATTTATTGGATGATTGGCATGTGGCAAGAACTGTGCTCAAGTACTTCATCTATATCATCTCATACTAACCCGAGAGGGAGGTGCTAGTGTTATCCCCCATCTCTCAGATGAGGAAACTGCAGCTTTTCACTGTGAAGGAGCCAGTGATTGCTGGTGCTGGGATTTCAGCCCAGGCAGCCTCCTCCCCACCTCTTCACTGCCTCTCGGAGGGCCACAGCTGGGGATGGGGTTCTGACTGGAAGGGACTGAACAGAACTCTGGGCATGTTAAGATCCCAGACTGGGGCTCAGCACCTGTGGCTCAATCAGCTAGGGCGCCAGCCACGTACACCTAAGGTGGCGGGTTCAAATCCCCAGCTCGGGCCCACCAAACAACAATGATGGCTGAAACCAAAAAATGGCCGGGTGTTGTGGCGGGCGCCTGTGGTCCCAGCTGCTTGGGAGGAGGAGGCAGGAGACTCGCTTGAGCCCAGGAGTTGGAGGTTGCTATGAGCTGTGATGCCATGGCACTCTACCCAGGGGGATAGCTTGAGGCTCCGTCTCAA
>CAUYQV010154190.1:0-30719 GCA_963574575.1 Galagoides demidoff | reverse complement strand
TCCCCCTGGGTAGAGTGCCATGGCATCACAGCTCATAGCAACCTCCAACTCCTGGGCTCAAGCGAGTCTCCTGCCTCCGCCTCCCAAGTAGCTGGGACCATAGGCGCCCGCCACAACGCCGGCCATTTTTTGGTTGCAGCCATCATTGTTGTTTGGCGTGCCCGGGCTGGGGATTCGAACCCGCCACCTTAGGTGTACGTGGCTGGCGCCTTAGCCGATTGAGCCACAGGCGCCGAGCCCTGGGTGGCTTTCAGTAGAGGGACTTTCTCCGCCCACTGAGACATATTCAGTCTCTTATCAGGTCTTCTGGGAGACTGGGTGGTGGGCATCAAGAAGTCTCTCTGACCTTCATTAATGGCCATGGTTAGCGGGGGCTCAAAGCCCAGGCTCTCCGGCCCTCCCTGCTGTCCAGCCTCTTCCCGGCCCCATGTCCTACCCTCTCACACATGCTCTGTGGGCTCACCATCCCACACTGCTGCTGAGTGTCCCCCAGAGATGTCCCTTCCCCCTTTGCTCCTCCATCCACCCGGGATACCCTCTCCTGTCTTCCCTAAACCAATTCCTAAGCCCCTCTCAAACTCCACCAGTTCCTTGAAGGTTCTTGATCATAGTTATACTTCCCAAGTCTCCCACCACCAGCTCCCCATGTCACTTTCCTAGGGCTGTTCCACAGCCATCCCCCGGAGATCAATGTGGCAATATAATCTGTGCTTCTTCCTAAACTGGGAAGAGTCCAAGGGCCCTTGTTTATGAGTGATGAAAGGGCTCATGAGTGATGAAAAAAGGGAGACTGAAGTCCATTTCCAGCCAGAGCAGCACAATTTACGAGAAGCTCTGCTAATCATCACTGGCCAGGGCTCTGCCCACGGGGAGCTGACGCAGGCCTGGGCTATAGATAGGAAGCTGCAGAGATCACCCAGTTTTCTCCATCACTGTGGACTTGCTAACTAGTGCTCTTTCTTTGTGAGAGTCTTGACTTTAATAATGAGCGGAGATGCTATTGCTGTTTTGGTGGCAAAGGATAATTTGGGAGTCATCAGGCATTACTTCTGACTGTAGCAATAGAGTTGCAGAGCTGGGAAGGGTGAGCCCGGGTCCCATCAGCAGTCTGCCTGTCTCCAAGGGCTCTACACTGGTCCTTCTAGCCACTGTGGGGGAAGAGGAGGGGCTTGTCCTCCACCCCAGGACCCAGAGGCGGAGCCGAGGTCCTGTGTCAGTCCCCACTCAGCACTGTGTGCTGGGCCCTGCACCCTGCCTCTGGCCCACAGCCCCAGCATGAGGCCCCACGTCCCCCCAGTGGAAGGCAAGGGACAGGGTGGTGACTGTTAGTGGGATTGGCTTTAGGACCTCTTTACATTTGTGATAATTACAGAGGAGCCCCAAGAGCTTTGGTGTATGTGTTTGTGTGTTACAGCTATCAATATTTACCATACTAGAAATTAAAGGACAGGAATTTATGTTTGTTCATTAACTTATTTAAAAATCACATTTCCTGGGTGAGCAGAATCAGGAACCAGCACAGAATTAGCTTAATACATGGTGCCTGGCACTGCTAATTGTCCCCAGTGTAATAGCCTATTAAAATTCAGGGCCAGTTCAGGCACTGCCTCCCCTGCGCAGCTCTCTGGGCGGCCCCTGGCAAAGCACCACTCCTGGCTCTACTTTTGACCTTCCATGGCTGTCACTGGAAGGCTCTGAGTGAGGATGGAGCCCAGGCCATGTACCACAGGACACCTCTGACAGCATCTGCCACCTCCCAGCCATTTCAAACACGGGAGCTTCCCCCAGCAGCTGTTTTACTATGTTTTACAACTGCTTGGGTCTCTGACTCCCTCACCCACTTGTCCTCAGAGCCCCGCTGGGGCCCTTTGCAGCCACTGAGGCCTCTCTCTCAGGCCAGAGGCAGGCCAGGGTGAGCCTCCCCCACAGTCCCCCCTTCCTGTAGGCTTGGCCTTAGAAACAGGTCCCCTTCTGCCTGACTGGTGCCTTCCTATTCCCAGAGCTGCTCAGGACCTGACCTTGTGGCCCAGGCCGCCATGCTTGGTTCTCTGGGCGCTGTGCCTTTCTCCTCAGGTCAAAAATGCTGATGGGAGCTCTGTGTCCGCACCTGCTCCTGGTCTCTCCCACTGGATGGGGACCCAGGCAGGGGATGTATTTCCTTAACTGCTGGGCATAGCACCCAGGGCCATGGTTACCCAAGTAGGATGCCCAGCTGAAGCTTAGTGTGTGCCTGAAAAGCCGCCAGCAGGAAAGGCCAGCGCGAGGCCCACGAGGCGGCCCAGCCATGTGCTCACCACCATCAAGGCACCCAGAGAGGCTGGGTGCGGTGGCTCATGCCTGTAATCCTAGAACTCTGGGAGGCTGTGGAGGGTGAATTGCTTGAGCTCACAGGCTCAAGATCAGCCTGAGCAAGAGTGAGACATCTCTGAAAAAAAAACAAAATAGTTGGGCATTGTGGTGGGTGCCTGTAGTGCCAGATACTAGGGAGACTAAGACAAGAGTTGAGCTCAAGAGTTTGAGGTTGCTGTGAGCTGTGACGCCAGAGCACTCTACTGAGGGCAACAAGTGAGACTGTTTTAAAAAAAAAAAAGGCACCCAGAGGAAGACTGCCCTCCTCACAAGATGGGCAGGGGGTAGGGACTCACCTCACACTATCCCTGCACCTCTGGCCACACTGCTGCCCTCTCTGGGTCTCTGTTTCCTCAGCTGTGAAATGGGTGTTTCTTGCCTCGGAGGACTGTGTGAAGCTCAAACAATACCACTGTGTCCGGTGTGGCGCAGGGCGGTTCTCAGCAGAGCGCGGCCGTTTCTAACGCGTCCTGCTTTGCTCCTGCTCCATTCTGCCTGCATTAAACCAGAGCAGTTGCCTAAGTTGCTCTTTCCCTCCAGCCACCGGTAACTTGAGGGGAGGGCTGAACCTTCCTTTTCTGCATCACCAGTGCCCAGCACAGGGCCTGGCACAGGCCTGGGGATCAGCAACCAGTGGCTGAAAGAAAGTGAAGAACGAGTGGAGAAAGAAAGAGGGAAGGGCAGAAAGGAGAGAGGGAGGAAGGAGGCTCCTAGCTCAGAGCAGATCATGCCATTTGTCATCTGTTATTTCAGGGGGCAAGACAAGAATTCTGAAAAGCTATAGCAGCATTCTCTCCTGTGTGCTCCACCAGACGGTGCTTCGGCTCACAGGCTCTGACCAGTCCTACAGTCAGTGTGGACAGTCCCTCCGCCCTCACTCAACATGGTATCTTGGACTAGCAGGGTCTAAAGACAGCCTGTTTCAGACCCCACAGGGACGCGTGCGGCAGGCTGGAGCAGACAGGACACCAGTCCACCTGGAGCCTGTGTGGCTTCCTCTGTGCCTGAAGCCCCAGGGGGTGAGTAAATGGCACCTCCTCTCCGCCCTCTTCCAGGAGGCCCATCCTGAGGCCATGGGCTAATGGGAAGGTACAAGGATGAGTCCCCTTCTGCAGGAGGTATTAGCAGATGGCACTTGCAGGCCACGGGGCCACGTGGAGTTTGAAGGTGGATAGGTGGACCAAGGGGCATGGGAGGTGCCATTGCAGAAGAGTCCTGGCACCAGACCAGAAGGGACTTTGTGGGTCTGCAACTCTACTCCCTGGGCCAAAGCCTCAGAAACAGTCCCAGCCCCATCTCGACTCCTCTGAGCCAGCCAGGCCCACTGTGGCTGGCTCTGGCTGGCAAAGTGCTCCCCCGCTGTGACCCTTGTGCTCCTGGAGAGCAGGGCAAGGTATGCTCAGCCAGCCCTCACCCAGAGTCCAGGCCCGGCCCAGGCCCAGAGAAGACTTCCCTGAGTCTGTGGGACTGAGGGGCCCGGGCTCAGACTCTGTCCTGTGGCTCCCACTTTGTTCCAAGTTTGCTCCTGGGAACCACATGTCAGGGGGCACCACCGTGAGATTCAGCAGGAGGCACGTGGTCTCTCCTCCTCGAGGGGAGGTGAGATAGAGTTTCAGCAATTCCGAGAAATCCCGGTCCTCAGGGGCCCAGTGCCCATCAGGCCAGGCGGCCTGCCAGGTCGAGTCTAATTCAATCCGACCCATCCAAATCCAATTACGCCCTGCAAACTCTGACCAAGTGTCTTCTTGGTTCCTGGGGCGGGCTGGGGAGCAGTGAGGAGGGACGCTGTGCTGCCACATTGCTAGGTTCACATTTGGATTCTGCCACTTGCTGTGTGACCTTGGGCAATTCCCCACACCTCTGAACCTCAGTGCCCAGGCAGGGCTGGACAGTGGCAGGGCCTGCCTCTCAGACACACAGGGGACGTGCAGCCCCTGGTCGGGGGGAGGGAGGTGATGGCTAAGGGTGCAGATGAGGCTGTTGTGAGACTTTGTCCTGGGCAGGAGTCCCAGGAGGGTGTCAATAGGAGAGTGACACACTTATGTATCAGAAAGATCTGGATGCCTTGTCGAAAGTGTCCTGAGGCCACTGCTATCACCCTGGAAGGGACAAAGGAGCCTAGAGGGAGGGCAGTGGCTGTGGGGACAGGGAGGAAGGCTGGGTTGGACACATCTAGGAACCACTTCCCCTCAGTTTTCTGGAACATGTGACCTATGGATGCGGCCCTCACAACATGCCTGAGATGCAGGAGTCACCATGCTCCTATCACAGATAGGCAGGTAGAGCCTGGTACAGAGTCGGGGAAGGGCCTGCCTCTCCCAAGTGCCCGCACTTCCTCCTGGTGGGCCCTGCCCCAGGTTCCTGACCTCGCTGGACTTTCTGGCAAGCCTCTTCCCCACTAGGGCCGTTTTCCCCAAAGGCCCTCCCTATTCTTGGATACCTCACCTGTGTTATCAGAGAGAAACAACAGTGGGACCTGCTGGGCCCCAGACAGCATGCACATCCTGTCCTGTGTAAAGCAAGTTCACGGATATGTCCAAGGCAGGGAGTGCGGCAAGCCCAGGGTGTCCGCACTCAGGACCAGGGCCTTTCTCGCAGCCTCCAGCCCAGGGTAACAACGCTGGAATGTGTCCTGAGGGTCGTTGCTATGGCAACATCATCAATAACATCATTTTCCACATCCATGTCCCTTAAACATGTGGGAAGGATGGCAAGCTGGGGCTGGGGGGCTGGGACAAAAGAACCATTACTGACCGTGTTCTGCCCTTCCCCCCTCAGCTTGGGAGGAAAGGGTCTTCCTTCCTTCCTCACCAGTAGAAAGTTCCTTCCCCAACAGCACCTACAAGCTGGCTGAGTCAGGAAAAAAAAACACAGGCTCCTACCCAGAAGGGGATTAGAGAAAGTACCAGAAGGGTCTGTCAAGGAGGAAGGTACGAGAACAACGGCAGGGACTGGACAGGTGGGAAAGACTATGATGACAGCAGTGTCACCTGGAACTGCCTGTGTGCCCAGCTCTGTCCATGCACTGGGGATACCCACTTGCCTCACCACAACCCTAGGAGGCAGGAATGTCACGGTACAGGTCCAGCTGACTGCAACCAAAAACTTGAAATATGAAATGCTCCAAAATTCAAAACTTTTTGACTGCTCACATGACTCCACAAGTAGAATATTCTACACATTAAGTACTTAACACAAACTTCATTTTATGCACAAATTAAAGCACTTATAAAACAAAAAAGAAACAAATGAATTTTGTGTTCAGACTTGGGTCCCATCTTTAAGACATGTCCTTATGTATATGCAAATATTCTAACACCTGAAAAAATCTAAACTCGTAAAAAGCATTTCAGACGAGGAACCTCAGCCTGCTTTAGGTCCACCTAACAGATGAGAAGAGTGAGCACACGGGGGTGGGTGCCTTGGGGGAGGGGCTGCTTCTGGGGACAGACAAGCAGGCAGACAGAAGTGGCAGTTTGGGCTGCAACACAGGCCACCAGAAGCCTGCTGTGAGCTGATGACAGCCAGAAACGCCATTTGCTCAGCACTGTAGCATTAACTGTGACTGGTTATGTACCATCCACCTCTACCCCCAGATGGGGATGTTTTAGAGGGGCAGGACCCACACTTAGGTGACCTCTTTGGCCCCAGGTTCCACGCAGTACTTAACCCCCAATGAATGCACAGAAACATCTGGTGAACCCTGGTGAGGGCCCTGGGCTTGGCTGCTCTGGGATTTGGACTCTGCATCAGAACAGGGGCTGACGCTCAGACAATGGCATGTGTGTGTCTGCAGGCCCAGGCCTGGCTGCCGGCCTGGCTCCCCCAGATCCCCTAATTATACACTAATGGCATCTACCCGTGCAGTGGGGCTCTGAGAGTCTCTCATTATCTGAGGACTTTAGCAGAGACGCAGCACTCTGCCTCTCACTCTGTCCATCCCAAATTATACCCTCTGGGGTAAATCCAAGCCTGGCTGGGCACCAGTGGCTGCCCCAGACCAGACCCCCAGCTGACCCTGAGCTTAGCCACCCCAGGCAGCCCCACCTGTAAACTGGGAGCTACTGAAGAGGCTTCCACCCACCCAGAGCCCTCTGCAAACTTTCCCAATTAAACTTCTTCACAACCACATGCCAGCCAGGATCTGAGGCTCAGACAGGAAAAGAGACTTGCCCAAGTCTCCTAACTTGTATGGTGAAGCCAAGATCTGACATCCCAGCAGCCATTCCAACAGTGGTCCCAAAGGGGCCCAGACCTCAAACACTCACCTTGCTCCCCACCAGTCTTGGTGCCCACCTGGCAGGCAGATGGACCCTCAAAGAGACTCTGCTCCTCCCTCCCACTCCCCTCTGCTTTGGCCCACACCTCAGTGCAGTGGTTCTTAACCTGTGGGTCACACCCAAAGGAACTGTATTAACGGGCCATGACATTAGGAAGGTTGATAACCACTGCCCTAATGGATGCAGAAGAAAGAGCTTGTCCCCTGGAGCCTCTCTGCCTGCCTTTCTTCCTGCCCACCCACACACCTGAGTACCAGCCCTCTGGTCTCACACCATCTGTGCCCTCCTCTGGGGCTTAGAGGCTGCTGCTGGGGCCCCAGGAGGACTAGCCTCTCTGGGCATGCAGTTGCCGCTCAGCCACCCAGCCACAGAAGCCCACACCTGGTGTTATTTGGCTCCCCACACCACCAAGCCCATCGGTCAGTCACTTTCATGCCCATTCATTCTACAAATATGTGTGGAGTGGCTTTGTTTCAGGCCTGAGATTCCAAATTCAGGCATAGGCCTCTTCACGTAACTGGTCTGCTCTGCTCCCACAGCGGTCAGACCAGTCAAACCCATGAAAGTGTCCAACAGACACCTGTGGCACAGTTGCTCGGTGGGCTCACTGGGTACAGACCTGGACCCGGCTTTGTGTTAATTCTCAAACAAACGGCTTGAATGGGTGGGTTTTCTGGGAAGCTGGAACGGGAAGAGGCCTTGCCAAGCACATAGCGAAGCCTCCTCCCGTTGTGGAGGACAAAGCCCGCAAGACAGTAACCGGTCTGGGTCACGCAGTAGCTGGCACAGACTCTAGGGGACCCTCCCACTTCCGGCGTCCCAATTCTCAAACTCAGTGTTCTTTCTATCACGTCTTGAGGGCTCACAAGGCTCACAAGTCCCCTGTTTGGGGACTGTTGATTGGGCTTCCCATGCATGCATTCCTTCACTCCCTCATTCTGTAAGCCTCAGCTCAGCACCACCTGTGTGCGGCCCTGTGCTAGGCTGTGAGCAGAAACAGCAGGTGCCCAGGCCACAGGCATTTTTGAGTGTGAGACTGGGCCCTTTGTAGCCTGCTCACCACAGGCGGGCACCACGTACACAGATGACATAGCACTGAAGCAGTGGTCGGTTCCTGGCAGGCTGGATGCTGGGCAGTGCCTCCCCTGAAGGCAGGATGGACACCAACCTCCCTTCAGGCCCAGACCCACCGTGGTGCCTCACTCATCCTGGTGCTGGGAACCCCTGGAAAGCTGCCCCCATGAAATAGGAGGTGACCTCGTCTCCGACAGGTAGCAGGACCAAGAATCATCTGCAGGGCCACAAAGTGCCACGTGGGTATCAGGGAGATGGGGCAGGTTGATTTCAGCAGTTCTGGGTCACGCCCCTATTCCTGCCCTTCCTGAGGGATGTGGTCTTGGAACACACTCAGCTTCCTCGTCTGACTGCAACAGTATTGAAGTGGGCAGTATGGGGAGTGAGGGAATGGGCTCCAGCTCAGATCCCTGATGCCCCCAGACCGGGTTGCTCAGGAAAGGCAGGCCTGTCGCCCCCACCACACTCTCCCAGGGCCATCCCTCCTCCCTCTTCCTCTCCTCTTGAAGTTTCCTGGGCTGATCACCAGGTGTCACCCCACTCAAGTCGACGCCTCTCTGAGGCCTAGAGCCCTACCAGCCTCCTGTGCCTCCACTCCCTGCTGCCCGGGAGGCTAGAGGTATCCGTCCTTCTTTCCACCTTAGGTTTGCCAGATTTACAAATAAAAACTCAGGATGCTTAATTAAATCTGAATTTCAGATACACAACAAATAGTTTGAGTATTAGTGTGTCCAAAAGTTGCATGAGTCATACTTACACTAAAAAAGCTCTTTATCTGAAATCCCAACTCAAATGGGCACCCTGCATTTTATCTGCCAACCCTATACTCCTCCTTCCTTAGGGACCCCAAAGGAAGCCATTGGTGGGAGGAGTTGATGTCCAGTGCTATCCTCAGTCCTACAATTCCAACCTCTAGACAGCTCACATAGGCCAGGGCCTGCTATGAGCAGGGAACAAGTCTGGTCCTCCTTCCCAACAGGTGACCAGATAGAGGGAGTACAGGTACAGGGGTGGGGGACATAGCATTCACACAGCAGCCCCTGGGGACTCAGGAAGAGAAGCCAACAAGCACACTGGGGGTATACCAGCAGGAAGTTCTCTAAGAACTTGGGCAGCTTCCTAGTGCCACCGCCTGCCACCCTCCACCACAGCGGGACGTCCTGGCAGCAGCTCAGTGGCGGCAAGCACTTCCCCTCCGCCACACTCACAATGGGGTGACAGCCAGTACTTCCCTGGACCTTTTGAGGACTGAAGGGGTCCAAGGGCTCGGGGCACAGCAGGCAGTAGGGAGGAGCTTGTGGGCAGAGCAAGATGTAGTTAGACTGTGAGAGGCCTTGAGAGGCAGCCTGGGGTGCAGGGGCCTGGCCTGGGGGTACAGGACTCAGGAGAGCACCCTGGCCTCAGTGCGGAGCTGGGAAGGGAAGAGGCAGACGCTATCACAGTGTCTGAGGGAAGGAGGAGGCCGATAAGGCGGGGACTTGAGAGGTGCGCAAGGCTTGGACGGCAGAACAGGATCTGGCTGGGTGTGGAGGATAAGAGCAGGGAAGGTGCGGTGCCTCCCCCCACATGGGGCACGCCAGGGGTGTGGGAAGACAATGCATTTGCTTCTGAGCAGCTGGGAATGCTGCAGCTGTGGACCCTGTCCAGGGACAGTCAGCTCTGGGGTCAGGGCTGGAGCTGGGGAAGTGGCCACTGCCTGTTAGGGAGGAGACTAGAGCAGACCTGGGGACAGCCAGGAGAGGGCTGAGGCCCAGGAGGAGCCAAGGTCAGGAGGCAAGGAAGATGACATGAGGGATGTGAAGTCCTGCAGGACAATCAAGGGGCGACCAGGATGGGGGAGCCTGCCTGCCGGCCTCAGTCAGGTGAGGAGGTCCCGGAATGCTGCGGCCAGTGGGTGCCTGGGCAGACGTCCTGCCAGATCGGCCTGAGGCTTCGTGGCCACGTCACAACTCAGTTTCCCAAATGAGGCCCACAGAGGCCGTGAAGGGGTCAGACTCCAAATGACCCAGGATTACTGTGGCTGGTTCCACATTGCCAGCTGGGCATTTGCCCAGTGGTTTCTGGCCACACTCTGGATCTGCACAGCTTTTCACATGATGGGCCCTGCTCACAGCCTGCAGGCTGCACGCGAGGCTGTGGCTGCAGGGCTGGGGTGCTCTTTGGCTTGGAGCCTAGAGGCCTCTGTCAGTGCCATGTGAGGTGACTCCAACAGACCACAGGTCCTTTCTAGGGCCTCAGCTACCTTACCCTAGGACAGGCGTGTGGGCCAGCTTCCCACCAGATAGGTCCTTTCAGTTCTGGTGCATCTTGGCTTGATGACATGTCCTCAGCATCCCCTGACCGCCTGCTCCCCACCAGGCTACATGCTGGACACTGGGGGCTTGGGGGGTCCTTTTGTCTCAGGGAAAAGGCTCATTTGAGGGAGAAAGGCCTGGGCTTAGAGACATGAGAGATAGTGCAAGGAGGCCAACGTAGGGTGTGAATGAGCCAGGGAAAGGTCCTAAGGGCAGGGGCTGGATGGTCTGTCTGGAGGACATGGAGCAGGCACCACTGTGCAGAACGCTTCTGAGTGAGTGACGGTCGGGTAAGAGGGCGTTTTAGACAGAGGGAGCCCTGTGAGCCAAAGCTGGAACAAGAAGTTTGCTGTGGCTGCTTCATGGCACACAAGGCAGGGAGAGGCTACAGACAGCCAGAGCCCTCTGGGGAGCCATGGGAAGGCCCTGAGTGGAGAGGGATGTGTCCAGAGAGCCAGGTGGAGCAGCGGCTCTGCCTGGGGCACAAAGACCTATCAGGCAGCCGCTGCACTAACTCAGGCAAAGGACGACAGCCTGGCCCAGGAGGGGGGCTCTCTGTGTCACGGGGCTCTGGACTGTGGGCACCTTCTACTCCTGCCCATCTGTTTCTTTATTCAGTATCTTTGATCTGGGTTCAAATCCTGCCTCCACCGCTTACTCATTGTGGATAAATCTCTTTGCTTTTCAGCTCCATTTTCTTACCTGCAAAATGGAAATAATAGCAGCTACATGACACATCCCCTGACTTGTGTCATTCTGAACATATTGTTTGGCCTATAATAAGGCTCAGCTAAGATGCATGTGATGATCATGCACAGTTCCACTGACCCCAAGGCCAGGCACTACACTCGAAGATATATCTTATACATATGACCTAATTTTAATCCTCATAAACAATTCTACAATGAAAGACTCTAATGTTTGCCATACTTTACAGATAAGAAACCAGGGCCTGTGCCAGCCCTTTCTCCCTCAGTGAGGGGAGCCAGGGGTGAGCAGTTACCTCTTGGCCTGGTGCCCTCTGAGCTGCAGATCACCCTCGCCCTGTCCTGTCTTCTCTGGGAGACTTGAAGGTTCTGCAGCTTGGAGAAAATTTCCACTGCTGATGTTGTGAAATCAGTATTGGGAGGGGGTGCCCCCAGAGCTGGCTCAGAGCCAGGCCAGGAGAGGGGCGTGAAGCTGGGCTCACCAGCCGGAGGAGTTGTTTATGGGGTGGGAGGCTCATAAAAAATAATGGGCTGGATTTATTGTCCCCGCCTTGAGGGCCATTCCAGACCGCACAGCGCCAGGACAGGCCTTCTCCAGTAGCACCATAAATCTCCCCACTAAGCAGGAGAGCTGTTTATTCCCCCGCCTGCCGGGTCTGAGCAGGAGAACCTGCAATAACACATGTCCTGCCCAGCCCTCGGGCCTGCTGGTCCACCCCCGGCAGAGCTGGGGGGCCGCTGCCGAGGCTAAGGGCCTGCTCACATCATTTGTCCTCATTTTAAATAGAAAGTGCCTAGCCATGCTACCCCAACACCCACAGCCACCAGGGCATGTTAGGGCCCCTCAGGCCAAGGTCTGGCCCATCTAAGAAGCCAACAGAAGCCCAAGAGCCAGGAACATGGATAGGATTCTAAGCCTATCTGTGGTTAAGGTGTCTCAGGAGGGCTGTGGGTCTGTCCATTTGAGGCTGGGAGCAGGGGAGAAAGAATTAGCTTTGGCATCAGACATCTGGGCCCTAATTCTGAAGTGCTGCCTACAGAGTGGCACAGGGCAGCTGTTTTGGCTCCGGTGATGGGGACAGTGGACTCCTCTAGAGCACCTTATGCTGGCTGTGGGTATCAGGCAAAGCCACAGGAGGGGGCGGGGCTGCTGAGCACACCTGTGGGCTGAAACAGGACTCAGGGAAAGGCGCTGGCCAGCTGGCCATGGGCAAGTGAGAGCAGGAGACAGGGCTGAAGACCAGCTGGGAGGAGGACCAAGGGCAGCATGGAGGAGGGTGGTGGGAGGGCCTAGGACAGGAATTTCAGACACAGGTTTCCCCAGAGGCTGCCCCTACAGTGAGATCTTGCAGCTCTCTGTCCTAATCCAATCCCAGGGAATCTGCATCCCAAACTCCCGAGTGACCTTTGTCAAGGAGCTCTTCCCCTTGAGGGCTTGCAGTGGTGGGCTCAGGACCCAGGGGCAGGGTATGCTTGGTCTCCTAGAATGCTTCTGAGCACGGTCTACTGGAGCGGGCATGAGGTCCCAGACGTCACCTCCACTCACTTAGGAGCCTTAGTGCTGGTGGGAAGAAACACTTCTTTTTATTCTATTATTTATTTATGAGACAAAGTCTTACTCTGTTGCTCTGGCTACAGTGCTGTGGTGTCATGGCTTTAAGCTATGGGCTCAAACTCGGGCTCAAGCGATCCCCCCTCCGCCTGAGCCTCCTGAGTAGCTGGGACTACAGGTGCTCACCACAACACCTGGCTAGTTTTTCTATTTTTAGAAGAGATGGGGTCTCACTCTTGCTAGACCTTAGAACACCTAAGGTCAAGCAATCTGCCTGTATCAGCCTCTCAGAGTGCTGGGATTACAGTTGTGAGCCACTGTGCTGGGCTGAAACACTTGGTTTTAAAGCCCAGCAGGGAGAAAGCATGTGCTGTGATTTGAATGTGTCTGCCCCCTCCAAAATTCATGTTGAAGGTGTATCCCCAGTGCCACAGTATTAGAAGGCTCTGCTCTCACAGATGGATTCATGGCTGCAAAATGACTGGAGAGACAAGGCAGGCCTTGTCTGCCCTTTGCTGTGCGAGGACACAGCAAGAGGCACCACACATTGAGCAGAGAATAGCCCTCACTAGACACTGGATCTCCTGGCGCCTTGATCTTACACTTCCAGAACAGGGAGAGGTACATTTCTATTCTTGACACATTACCCAGTCTCAGCTATTTTGTTACAGCGGCAGAAACAGCCTGGGATCTTCTGTGCTGACTGACAAAATGAGCTCTCTCTCCAGCTCCTGTGTCCCTGGGGATGGGGATGGGGATGCACCTGCTGCGCCCTCCACGTGCTGACTGGTCGGGCCTGTTTGGGTCTGCCTCTCCTGCAGCCTGTGGGCTCAGAAAGGATCTGCCCTGGCACAAAGTCCTACCCACGGAGGTGGGATGAAGGGGTCCGGGGAAACAGTCAGCACCGTGCAGTACAGAGGACAGGAAGGGTCCTGCCGTCTCTACTGCCCTGGTATACTGCAGGGAGAGCTGACGCTCCAGGTGCTCCCAAGCTCCTGACTCCAGGTGAAGCCCCAATTCCTGAGCTTTTCCTCATTCCCAGCAGTTGGGCGCCTGCAACAGACTCAGGTCTCAGGGCTCTGCCACTTCCCTCTCAGCCATCCTGGGCCAGCCATCAGGAGAGGGAGAAGAGCTTTGCATACCCTTCGCTGGACACTTGAAATAGACATGAATGTAGACCCTCTAGGAGCCCCAGGTCACCAGACCTCAGAGGTCCTTGCCATAAACAGAACAAGGCCTCACCTTGTCTAGAGACACCTGCCACTAAAATATTCCATACCAGTGTGACTTGAGTAATGGGTCTCTCTGAAGTGTAAATCTGAGTCAGACAGAGGGCTCAGCTGGGGGGGGGTGTGTGTGTGTCTGCCCTGCCTGTCACCTTCCTCTCAGCCATCCTGCTCTCTACCCATGCTGCCCCCATGTGAGTCCAGATCCTGGCAGCTGCCAGTGCCGTCTGTCCTACTCCTTGCATCCTCCCTGTGTCCAGCAGAGGCAAATGGGATCTTCTTAAAATGGGATCAGACACTTCTGGAACAACGTGACATTCCCTCTCGTTTGTGTGTCTGTCACCATGGCTGAGGCAGGATGGTAGAGGGTCTCTGGTAAGGCTTCAGAGCAGGGCCTGGCAGGAGTGTCCCCTGTGCAGTGGGGCATAGGCACCTCAGACCCACAGGCTGCCACCAGTTAGTGTGGTCCAGATCAGTGTTGGTTGGAGGAGACACGATTGTGAACATCTCTGCTGGTCATGACAAAATCAAAGCTATAGAAGCCCCTGAGATAAAGGGTCTCCTTGTAACCCTGGCTGGAACATAGAGGTATAATCATAGCCCACTGCAGCCTCGAACTCTGGGGCTCAAGTGATCCTCCTGCCTCAGCCTCCTGAGTAGCTGGGACTACAGGTGCATGCCACTATGACATTTTTGCCACCAAGTCATTTTTTCAACTTTTTTAGAGATAGGAGTCTCAATATGTTGTCCAGGCTGGCCTCAAACTCCTAGGCTTGAGTGACCCTCCTGTCTCACCCTCTCAGATCACTGGGACTACAGGCACGAGTCATCGCACCCAGGTTGCCAAGTGCATTTTCTCAGCTCATTGGTGTACATAACTCTCAGGATGCTTGTTTACCATTTGATCCTCTTTTTGGACTGAAAGCTTGACAGGGGACCAAGCCTGGGAGCCTAGGGACTAGCTGAACACCTGGCACACGAATGACTGAGGGAATAAATGAAGCAGTGACCTGCGATCACATGGCCGGCCTTTTAGAGCCCTTTCTACTCCCAAGCTGGCTCTGGTCAGTCTGACAGAAGAGATTCTTTTTGGAAGAAAAGGAGAAAGTTCCTCCAAGAGGCGATACCTTCACGGAGCATAAACATGACATAAGCTGAAGAAGAGAAGAGCAGTGTGGCGGGGAGAGAGAGCACAGAGATGTGGCTCCTGTGCAGCCCGAGCGCACGGCGGACAGGGCAGCGGAGGCTGGGCCTCGGCCTGGACGTGTCCCTGGGGCTGAGCGGGAGGTGAGTACAGGCTGTCACCACGGCAGAACCAGCACAGGGAACACGGAGAGGAGGGAGACCAGCTGATCCTGATGGCTCTGGGCACCCTCCACCCAGTGCATGGACAAAGGAGCAGCCTGTGTCTGTTCCCAAATCAGATCTGAGTTCTAAAGCCCTGAAGAAATCAGTCACCACCTCAGGACAGGTGCCCACTTGACCACTTCAAAGCACTTCCCTGACAGGCTTCTCACTTGCCAGAGGGACTCTCACACACAGCCCACTGTGCGGAGGCCACAAGGCCATGCGGAGAGCTGGGGCAGAGAACTTAATACCCCCAAACCCAGGGCTGGCGCCTGGGAAGTGGGGCCACTCAGAAGGCCGAGCCCCGTGGCCAGGAACATGGGCTCTGGCAGACCCAGCTCATGCATCCGGTTCCATCTAATCAAAACCAGTCCGTGTGCTTTGCTCCTGTTCAAGGGCAGGCTCAAAGAGTTGGACAGGCCTTAGTAAGAGTCAGGTTACATGAGGCCCTGGATCCACGGGCTCTCCCAGGAGCCTTAGGAATCGGAAGTCACATGTAAAACAAGCTCAGTCTCAGCATCCCCAACATGCTATGATTTTGAGCTCCAACAATTATTATAGTTGACGCTAATGGTGGGCAGTTGTCACAACAGACTGAGGCCCACAGAGGCAGAACCTCCTGTCACCAGCTCTGCCCTCTTCTCCCCGACGCATAGCCCAGAAGCCCTGGGATGCTGCTGCCTGTGCTCCAGGAAGTACTCAGTCAGTTAACTGTTGCTTTTTAGATAGGTTTCATTGCCCAGATTTAAATATCAGGAGATTCTATACAAAAACACTAAGGAGAAAAGGGAAATTTTTAACTAACGTGCTGAGGCTAAGGCCTCCAAATGTGTATACTCCGGTTAAATCTGGATTTCCAGGTTACTTAAAAAAAAATCAGGACCTGGCCACGTGGGGCCTTTGCGTGGAGTGAACCATGCGTGCCTAAGGTCCCATACAAATCCAGGTGTGGCACAATTCATTTGCTCCCAGCCCCTGACATACTCTCACGCTCCCCTCCGGCATCATCTTCCCACTTCTATTCAACCAGCTTTCCACAGCTGTCCTCTGCTTAAAATCTAAACCCCTGCCGCAGCCCAGCCCCATGTTCTGCACTGTGGTCCTCTGTCCTGCTTTGCACAGGTGCCTGGCCCGTTCCCACCTCAGGGCCTTTGCACATGCTTTGCCTGGCACATCCTCCCCCCGCCACCCCAGCTCTTTCTCATCATTCCATTTCAGCTCAGATGTGGTTTCCTCAGAGCGGCCTCCAGCTCTGTCTACTACTCCACCCTCTCTTTCTTTACAAGCTCCACTGCTGTCTGAGACGTGAGCCCTGCAGCGAGTGTGCCCAGCTCTGCCACATGCTAGGCTCTGGCCTCCCCCACTAGCAGCCCGTCCCTGACTGGGCCTGGTGGGGTGGAGGGAGTTGGTCCCTGGCAGTGCTCAGCCAGAGCAGCTCCAGGCCCTGTAGAAGCTCCTGTCATTGCACCCCACATCACCCCTGACCCTGCCCTATTCCTCTGGTGGAAGCCCAGTTCATACCCTCCTTAGTACAGCAAATGTGTATGGGCCAAACCAGGACCTTGGGACAAACAGGCCACGGCTGCCATTGCTCTGGCCTCCCTTCCTGCACATGCTCCTCTTAACCAGCAGCCTCACGACTTCCCTTGGAACCCTGCTTGTGGGGAAGCCACTCTTCAGAGGGCCAGAACACATACAACCTGGCAAGACAGAGGCTCGGGCCACCCTGGCCTTGGGACTCTCCAGCCTGCTGAGAGCAGTCACCCCTTGAAGTCCCATCTCCGGCCAGGACTCCTCCTCCCCCCTCACTCTCCCTCCTCCACAAATCTGCTTCTTCCACAGCCCTGATGGGCTCAGAGTCTCATTTACATGATGAGCCTTCACCTTGGGCAGCTCTTCCCACTGGCCACAGCTGGGAGGTCTCAGAGGAGCTCAATGAGCTCCGGACTGCCCTAGAGGCAGTGGGTGGAGTCTGGACAGTCGGGCAAGTGTCCCGGAGCCTCAGAACTGCATCTTCACGGCCTTGGGAACCCGGCAGTGCTGGGGATTAGCAGGCCCACCTCGTCTTTGAGAAACCCCCAAACAAACGCTGTCTCTAAGGAGCCCATGAACGTATTTCCACATCATCACTCTGAGTTTTGTACTTTAAAAATGTTTTTGCTGTTACTTTCTCAGGAAAGTAATAATAAAAATCATGTCGGGGTCCCCACTGTGTCAGCACACAGTCCCTGCCAGCCTCACTGGACTCCAGGCACTTCACACCCAGGGTCTTGCCCATCCTCTGAACACCTTGCCAGGTCAACAACACCCTCCCCATTTCTCGGATGAGGACGCTGGGATCAGAGCAGCTAGTGGAGCTGCCCGAGGAAGGGCTCCCAGCCAGCGAGAGGAACTGGATTCATTCCCAGATCCAGCTGACCAGGAGCCCATCGGGCCCTTTCTGTTCTCTCCACCTCCCAGGTGAGCCCCTCCATAGGCCTCTGCTGGTGCCACCTGCTTACAGGAGACCTCTCCACGCCCTTGAAACTCCAGCACCTCCTCCTGTCAAGGGCCAGTGGTGGGAGAGGCTTTGGGCAGGGCAGGAGGCCAACCTGGCCTCCTTCCTTTCATTCCCCCATGGATCCCTCAGAACTCCGAGCTGGGGAACCTGGGCTCTGGCCTCTGCCCACACGGCTGCTCTGCCCCAGGAGTCCATACCTGGACATTATCTCAAGTAAGAGCTGTCTTTCTGCCTGTGAAAATGCTGTTTGCTGTGCTTGGAAGCCCCTCTCCTCTAAGCACATGTGTGCTGGCTTCTGGCCAGCTCTTTCCTCACTTCATAGCCCTGATGTCCTGGGCCCAAACTCCAGTGTTTGACCATAAACACCCTGACATCAAGTACGTTCACTGCTGGGCATGGCGGAGGCCAGTCTCCATCCCAGCCTGGGTCTGTCCCCTGTCTGGCCTGTACTCTAGCGGGTGGAGTGTCTTCCGGGGCTTTCTGTACCTACCGAGGCTGGTGTGCCATCCTACCTGGCCTCCAGAGGATAGCAGACTCCTGACCACAAGGACCCTCTGCTGGCTAGGGACCCAGTTAACACAAAACAGCTGTTGGTGCTGCCAAAGTCACAGAGATGGAGACACTGTCATGCAGCCTGGGAAGACCCTGAGATGGCCTGGAGAAGGGGACCATCGGGAATGGGAACCCACTCTTCCTGGCCAGTCAGCCCACAACCCAGAAACAAAAACAGCTTTTCTGGTCACACCTGCCACTTGTGGCCCCACCTTGCCTCCACACAAACACGAGAACACAGACTCA
Source organism: Galagoides demidoff (assembly GCA_963574575.1). Lineage (NCBI taxonomy): Eukaryota > Metazoa > Chordata > Mammalia > Primates > Galagidae > Galagoides > Galagoides demidoff. Next base: position 12,592 of record CAUYQV010154190.1, on the reverse strand, counting down.
GTATAGCAGGCAGAGGGAAGGGGCTGGAGGGACTTCCGTGCAGATCCAGCACCAGGAGCACAACACAGGTATTCAGGCCACCACCAGGGTTCCCTGCCCTGACCCTGAGGTGTCAAGACACAGACATGGGCTTGCCGGGGGGGTACCATTTCTTTGAGGGGGGTGGCCAGGTCAGCTCAGCCCATACTCACCATTGGAGCGGTGGATGCAGGTGTGCTGGTTGTCACTAAGGAAAAAGCCACTGTGGCACTGGCACTCGTAGCTGCCCATGGCATTGACACAGATCTGCTGGCAGCCACCATTGTTGTCCTGACACTCGTCCACATCTGTGAGAGGAGGAGGTGAGGAGAGAAGTTAGAAGTGAGGAGGGATGGAGGCAATGAGTCTCCCCAGAAGACTCATTGGGAGCACTAAAGGGGCTCCCAGAGGGACACGGTGTGCAGGTCTGCAGGGATACCCCACAGAGACTCTGCAGGGGTACCCTAAACTAGCGCTCCACAGTGCTGTACACAGTGCTACTCCCCAGAAGTGGCCAGTCACCACGGCTGTAATGCCAGTTGATGCTGTTTCCAGAGTGCCTAGCACTGCTCTAAGCATCTCACCTGCATTAACTCCTTGGATCCCTCAGCAAACCTGTAAGTCAGATCCAGGTATCAGCCCATTTTATAGATGAGGAAACTGAGGTAGAGAGGTAAAGTTGCTTGTTGGAGGCCCCACATATAGTATGTGACAGAGGCAGGAGTTAAACCTAGTAGTCTGACTCTCAAACCTGGGCTCTCACTGATGGCCCCAGACTTTCCCTTTCGAGGAAGACAGAGCCGCCCACACACCTCCCTGCACCGCACCAGCTCCCCTCCCTTCCCAGCAGCCTCCCCAGCCAGCCCCACCACCTCCTCCTTCAGCGACCTCAGCCAGCAGCATAAGACCTGGGTGTCCGAGGCTGTAGGATAAGGCTACACCCAAGGCTTTGTGCCCTCCAAACTGATCCACAAGCCTGGGGATGGGAGGTTTTTGAAAAGATCCTGCCCTCTGGCTACTGAGTGCGGCATGGAAGGCTGCCTGAGGTCTTTCCCACTCTGCAGCAGAGACAGATCTCGGGGTTGACACTGATTTTTTACCAGAGGCTGCTGGAACAAAAGGTGCTATTGGCTGAAGAGTCTTGAGCAGACAGCCTATTTCAGTTCAGAGTCACAACCCTACTCTGCCAGTTTGTTTCCCGGAAGAAGGGCTTCTTGAACCTCAAAGCTCCATGACCATATTGTTGTTTTAATAGGCAAATCCATAAAACCACAAAGGCAATATGAGCTACTGGCTGTTCCTGGCCAATCCCCTGCCCCGAACACACACACACACACGCACATGCACACACACTCTTTGGCACTGAACTTTTTTTTATACAGTTGTTTTTAGTACAGACTCTTGTCTAGTACATTTCGAGTTGTTGGGAGTGGCCAGTTCTTCACAACATTAGGACACACAGGCAGAATGTCTAGTACATTTACTCTTTGGACCAGAAAGATGCTGAAAAGTAAAGTCAGGTAGAGTGACCTGCACTGAACTAGGAGCAGACTCAGCTAGGGAACCATCTCAGCTGGGTCCTATTTAGGCTCGCAGACAGCAGACTACTTTACCACCCAGGAGACTGTGTGGCTGCCTTTGAGGCCAACTGTGAGGTCTTTATTCCCTTGCAACCTCAAATGTCAGCTGTGCAGCAGGCGGAGAAGGGAGGCAGAGCTCTGAACTCCAAAAGCCACCAGCAGTTACAGCTAAAATGGTAAAGGTGGCTCTTGCTGAGAGGAACCACATGATCAACCTCTCCCCCAGTCTGCTGAGGGGAAGCCCGGAGGTACAGACAGGTTATTCTGAGTACCCTTCTTCACTCTGCAAAGTCTTGGTTATAACTCCCTAACGACCCAGGGCCAATGTCACCTTTGCTGGGGGGACCCCTGAGGCTAGTATCTGCTTCTGAGGATTCATTCCCAGGCTGTACTGGACCACAAACAGCGCCGTGTCTTAGCATCCTCCTGAAAATACACATGGATAGCACACGGGTGTTTATTAGGTGCCAGGCTCCCTGCATCCTCCTCCTGTGCGGCCCATCGGGCTACTGACTACTTTACTGGAAGGGATGGGAGGCAGAGAGCTGAAGGAACTGGAGCAAAGTCACACAGCAGGTGCTGTGGGGCCCATGCTGAGCTGGCTGTGCCTGTGTGTCCTAATGTTGTGAAGAACCGGCCATTTCCCAACAGGAGCTAGAGTCTAGGTCTCAACTTGAGCATGTGCAGGTGAGCCCCCCCATGCAACCTGCCTCATAGCCGCACCAAGAATGACCCCACATTCCTGGAGTCAGCCCCACCTCTGGCCCCAGAAGATCCTACAGAGGCACCTATGCCCACTTTTTTCTTTTTAGACAGAGTCTCATTCTGTCACCCTACGTAGAGTGACAGTAACATCATAGCTCACAACAACCTCAAACTCTTGGGCTTAAGCAATCCTCCTGCCTCAGCCTCCCAAGTAGCTAGGACTACATGTAACTGCCACTACGCCAGGTTAATTTTTCGGTTTTTAGTAGAGATGGGGTCTCGCTCTTGCGTACTGATCTTGAACTCCTGAGCTCAGGCAATCCACCTGCCTCAGCCTCCCAGAGTATTGGGATTACAGGTGTGAGCCACTGTGCCCGCTCTACCTACACCCACTCGATCTCATCGTCAAGTGTGTGCCGCAGGCTGCAGGTCTACTGCCCTTCTTCCTGTGGTTCTCAGCTGCTTTGCTCCACACCCTGGCTTCGCAACCTTAGTAAAGGTTTGGCTGTAAAGCAAACAAAACACATATAGACCCTCAAATGCTGAATTCATGGTGCAGAATGCTACCTTGACTCTGCCACAAATAAGCTCCCTGGTGCCACCCGTCTGCAGCTATCTGGCCTGGCCCAGCTGCTCACTTCTCTGAAAGTTAGGAACCAGCAGGAAGTTAACATAAGACATCTACAAACCCTTGATGGCCTGGCAGCGTGGCTGGGCCCTGGGACAGGGCTATTTACACTAGTGGGGAACAATGACTCACCAACGCTGATGAATAATTGGAAACAAATGCCAGGCCATGTAAACACTTCTTTTCCCCACTCCCCAATGACAAAGCCCAAGATTAAGCAGGCTGGAAGAGGGGGCTGCCCCTCTGCACCATTTTCCACTGTAGCCCCAACTCAGGCCTCCCCCTCCCCCGCCAAGCAGAGTGGGCAGAAACCACACTGCTGAACAAACCCCTCTGAGCAGCCTGAGGCCGCTACCGACATCTCTAAGGGCCAGACCAGGGACTTGAGGCTCCACTCATAGCCCTTTGTACCTCTGTGTCTCCAGCCCTCCAAACAGGACCCATGGTAAGGTGTGAGGAGTGTCCACCTGGGGCAGTTGGGACAGTGAGGTGGCTGCCCACGGGCTCAGGACAGAATGGATTCATTTGGAGGCCCTGCCCAGGTCTGGCAGGGTGCTATGGAAAATAGCCCCTCAGCCTTCTCTAAGACCTGGGGCAAACCTAGCACACTCTGCCCATGGTCCCCAGGACTTGGTATACTCCGTCGGGAGATGTGTCCTCATGGCAAGAAGGGAGTGAGACGCCCTGAGTTCTGCCCCATTCTGCCCTGTAGCAAACTGGTTGTGCCCAGACCTTGTCCACAGGAAGTGGTCCCAGAGCTTCAGGGAACCCTCCTGGAGTGCCCATGGCACACGGAGACCTCCTTCTTCTCTGACCCGTGGAACTGGCTGCTCTGTGCACTGACGTGTGCCACATGGCCAGCCCTGGGCCGGCACATAGCAATGTGTACCTAGGCCTGGGTGGGGCACAGGTGCTCAAGTGGCTCCACACTCGGCACGTTATTGTCATACCTGGGTCTCAGATGAGAAAACTAAGGCCCAGAGAGAGGAAGAGATGTGCCCAAAGCTATAAAAAAGGCAGAGGGGGCTTGAATCCCAGGAAGTCCCAATGTACTCTACCCTCACGTGACTCGGTCCCTCTGAACGAGCATACTGCAGGCCCAATCTTGGTGGTAGGGTGGAGCTCCCCAGGCACTCCTCCTTATAACACCTCTCCGACCTCCCCAAACCTGGCGCCAAGCTCCTCCTCTGTGTAATCTTCCCCATGCCCAGCGGAATCCAGTCCACTCTGGCTTCCAGGACACTCTCTGCTGTCCCTGGACCAGACGACTGGGTTTCCTGTCCCTGTCCTGGAGTGAGGACAGCCCTGAGACTCCTTTATATACCTACTTCTAGCAGAGGGCTGGGCTGTGAGAGGGTGCTCAGGGCCAAACTAGATGGCACACACAGTGCTGGGGAGCTCCTACCCCACGGAGGCCAGGCCAGTAGGGCACAGCACTGTCAGGGGCCTCAGGCACACAGAGGGGTCACCCAAGGCGCTCCGCAGCCTGCCCCCCTCTGGCCACTCTCCAGTGTGCGTGCACGCCTCCTTCTGAATAGCCTGCCCCACTCCCACCATCCAGACTCAAGTTCTTCTGGCTCTTCTAAATCCACCAGAAACATCTTTGTTCTTCACTCCATAGACACAAAGCACCTAACACGTAAGCTGCCAGAGACACCAAGGAGCGCGCTGGTTAAGTCCCTGCCCTCATCAAGCTGCTGTGTACTGGGGCAGGGCACAAGATGGGAGGTTTCCTGGAAGAGGTGGTGTGGGTGTGGGGCTGAGGAGAGCCAGGGAGACTTACAACCTGAGGCTGGAGGAGCAGGAGGTGTTCTGAGAACAAACGCAGGGCAGGGCCCAGCTGGGTAAAGGCCTGTGCCCACTCCACCGAGACAGGTGTTCTGGAACGGACTAGGGTGGGGTGGCTGGCTGGGTCCTGTTGGGCTAAAGTGAGCAGGGCAGTTGGGCCTGAGTGTAGAAGGGAGTGTTAAGTTAGGCTCTGGCTGCCCTGTGGCCTGCACCCTGTCACAGGGAGACCCCACAGGGCTCCCCAAAACTCAGCTTCCCTATAAGCCCCTACACTAGTCCAGCTGGCAGAGGGGACAGCCCTTACAGAAGACATCTATGCTGCCTGATAAACAGGGGCTGAGCCTGTGTGCTGAGGACCCTGAAGGGGGCTGTTTCCAATCCAGGATCACTAAGTGGACCCCGGGAGGGGTAAGGGGAGTTTCTGAACCCTGCTGACAGCTCATGGCCCTTCATCTTTATTTATGATCACAGTTCAATGTCCCCAGAAGCAGGGAGCTTGCTGCATAGCACAGGCATCTAGAAAAGAGGTCTCATGGGTTCTGGGGCAGACTCTAGGTCCCAGAGTCTAGGGGGTCCTCTCCACTGGCAAGAGCCTGAAAGGAAGCAGAGTGGAGAGTGGACCCTTGCGGCCCAGCTCTGTGAGGGCTTTCACTGCTGCCTGGACCAGCCTGGTCACCCTTGGGGTGAACGTGCTCCCTCCTTTAATGCACAAATGCATCTGTGAATGTTTGAATGCTGGAGCCCCTAACTCGTCTGGACCGGGGTGGGGCAGACAGGGTGCTGGGAGGGGACAGGAGGCAGAACCTTGGCTGGTCCCTGCCTCAGCATGCCTTCAGCTGGCTGGGTTGGGTGACACCCAAAGAAAGAGATGATTCCCGGGAGGTGTGGCATCACAGATCTGTGGACTCCCTGAAGGCTGCTCCTGCTGGGCAGAGAGTTCTCTAATGAGAGCAAGGTTTAGCCAGCAGAGGTAGGGAGGGCAGATGGTGGGAAGGAGGGAGGGAGACAAGGAAGGCTGAGTACTTGGAGGGTGAAAGGGGCCCTGCTGGGGCTCAGGGCTGGCCCTTGCCCTATCCAGACACCCAGGTCTGAGAGCCCTCCTGTCCTTGAAGGGCCGCCCTCTGACCAAGGCGGGGGCTTCTACTCACCACCTGTGCCCACACTATGGCATAACCCTGGGAGAGGTGCCTGGGTCTCTAGGCCTCCTCCCTCCCTCCCAATCCCTTCTCTATGGCAGCAGCCACTGTGACAACTCTAGTTGGAGCAGGACATGGCATCCTGGCATGAAAGTTCAAGTCCCAACGGAGTCTCTGGGACCCCAGTGGTGTGCTGCATGAGCACAGCTCCGACTTCTGGGTTGGGGCAGTAGCCCTCAGCTGTGACTCCTGTCCACCTCCACTCAGGGTGTCCCTCCTCGTGGGCACAGGCCATGTCTCCCCAGCTCCCTGTAGCTGCTAAGGGGTCATGACTGGAATGGGGCTCATACACTCTGACTCACAAGGTTGTTTTCCAGCAAGAAGCGTTTCTGGAGCTGATGCCCAGGCCATAGGTCGCTCAGCTTCCGAAAGGCCTGTGCAGGCAGGACTGCGGGTTGCCTGTGAGGTCTGCTTTTTGGCCCAAGGTGCTGATGTTTGTTTTCATTAGTAGCTGGTTCTTTGTTCTACTTTGAACCAAGAATCCAGGTTTGCAGTTATTTGTAAGAACAAAAATTACTTCTGGATCCAGCTTCGATCGCTTTGTGTTTCACAATTTGAAACAGACTGCCGGGACACCACCCATGTTTCCATGGCTGTCAAGAGCCTACTGTGCATCCAGCCCTGCACTGGCTCTGTCATCCCAGCTCCCAGCGAGGGTCTGTGGATAGAGGCAGAGGCCCCTGGCCCATCTTAGGAACCAGTTCAACCTCCAGCAACACTGAGTGCTTCCACCTGGTCCCTGAGGGCCGTGGCCCCAGCCCTCCCCTGGCTCCTTCCAGAAGGGCGGCTTAGGCAGAAAAGCCTCTTGGCTATCGAGCGGCTCTTGCAAAATTGCATTTGATGAGTTAAGTGTAAATAAATGAGAACCAGATGGATTAGATTTTGGGTAAAACACACATGGGTCCTACAGCTTTGGGGCCTGGGTTCTGCCGGATCCAGACGCTCCCGAGCTGTCAAGAGCTGCTGGCACAGGCAGGCGGGAAGCAGACTGGGGTCTCCTGGGCCCCGTCTGCTTCCTGGCCTGGGCATCAGCTGGAGCCTTGCCTGGGGCTCCTGACTCTCCAGCAGGCCAGCTGTGTGCAGAAGACACAAGGTCAATGGCTGCAGCCCCCTGGGAAGGGCCTGTGTCCCAGGCACGTGGATGGTGAGATCCGCTTGGCCAAGCAGCAGGCCCCTGCTTGCACGAAGGTCCAGTGGGCCAGTCCAGGAGAGGCCGAGCTCCGCTGGAGCCTACTGGCCGTCAGGGCCTGCTCGCCATGTGCCCCCACCTAACCCCTGCCTCCCCCACAGCAGCACATCGCTGAGGAAGGGCAGTCTGGTGCCAAGGGCAGACTGCTGAGCCCTCCTCCTTAGGATGGTCTAAATCATGCTGCCCTGTGACACTACCTATGGGACCTGGCTCTTGCCCCACACGTTCCACCAGATGGGGTACAGGATTCAGTGAGTAACCTGCTCTCGGGCAGGTCACTTAACCATTTTGGACCTGGGTTTCCTGTTCTGTAAAACAGCTAACAGCACCTGAGGTGTTTGGGGGAATTAAGAGAAAAGATCGAGGCAAAGCACTGGGCACAGCGCTCGGCACACGCGACACGCAGACCACAGGGACACCCAGCAACCGCCGACGCGCAGCTGCAAGCACCGCAGGGAATCGCCCGTGTGAACAGGATCTGGGGACGCCAAGTCCCTTCCAAACTGAACGGCAGCAACAAACCACAGTGGAAGGGAAGGCCCAGGCTCTGGCCTCCGCGGGCAGCAGCTGCAGCTCCTCACTCTGCTCCTGCCCACTCACCACCTGGCCGTCCTGCCGTGGGGGACCCCAGCTAAAAGGTGCTCGAAGCTGGCGCAGAGCCAACGCAGAGCTGTGTACGTGGTCTGCTCCGAGGGAGAGGGACAAGCCTTCTGATGCTCTGCACATGCCACGTCTTTTATTTTGCAATCCTTTTTAATCGAGTTAGAATTCACATCGCGTAAAATTCACCTAAAAGCGTTCATGCCTCAGTGGTATTTAGTATGTTCACTGGGTGGTGCAACCATCCCACTATCTAAATTCCAGAATATTTCCACCACTTTGAATACTAACTCCTCCTTCCCTCCCTGCCAGCCCCTGGCAACCGCAGTCTACTTTATGTCCCCCTGGATTTGCCTATTCTGGATACTTCACGAAAACAGAATCATATAACACTTGCCATTTTGCGACTGGCTTCTTTCATTTAGCAAGTGTTTCCAGCTTCATCTGTGTATGCCCATGGCAGTACTTCCCTCCTTCTTGTGGCTGAATAATATTCCATTGTGTGAACAGACACACTTTGTTTATCCATTGGCCGGCTGATAGGCAGCTGGGCTGTGTCTACTTTTTGTCTGTCACGAATGATGCCGTGCGCATTCACGCATAAGCTTTTGCGTGGACCTCTGCTTTCCCTTCTCTTGGGTACATACCTGTGAGTGTCATGATTGGGCCACGTGGCGACTCTACTTTTAACTTTGTGAAGAAATGCCAGCTGCTTTCTACTTTGCATTCCTACCTGCAAGGTACAAGGTTTCCAATATCTCCATATCCTCCTCCATGCTTGTAATTTTCTGTTCTTTTTTTTTTAATAGCCGTCCTAGTGAGTGTGAAGTGGGATCTCATGAGGGTTTCAATTTGCATTTCCCAAACTGCTAATGATGTCCAGCATCTCTCCATGTGCGTATTGGCCATTTGTGTATCTTCTTTGGAGAAGTGTTTATTCAAATCCTTGGCCCATTTTTAAATTGTGTTGTCTTGAGTTGTCAGAGTTCTTTTTATGTCCCAGACACTAGACCCACACCAGATGTGACTGACACATACTTTCTCCCAGGCGGTAGACACCTCCTCCTTCACAGCAGCCTTGGGCCACAAGAGCTACCTGCTCTGTGCAGGTGTGGGGACCAGGCCCGTCGAGGCTTGGGTTCCCCTTGGGCTCTGCCTTTTCCCCACCTATATTCTGTTGCTGGAAGATTTCACCCTGTCCCATAGCTTTACCAGTATATACTTGCCAATGCCACTCTAAACCTCCAGGCCTCTCTGCTCCATCACCCTCCAAACTTGGTCATCAACAGCAGACCCAGTGTTCAGTGCAGTTCATTACTGTTTGCTCTGTGAACAAAGGGACCCACATGGGTGGCCTCCGTAAGTGGGTGCAGCTCAGCGTGTCCTCTTCCTGCTGGGACCTTCACTTACATGAGGGCCAAAGTCTTCCACTAAGGAGAAGCCATTGTAGGTGCAGGCAGAGGTTGGAGAAGGGAGGGGCCTGGAGACACAGAGGGATTCCTGCCTGAAGGTCACTTGCTGACTTCCGTCTAGGCCAACTAGGCAAGACCAGCTCCCCCTCTAACCTCTAAAGCAGCAGTTCTCAACTTGTGGGTCGCGACACACAGGAACTGTATTAAAGGGCAGAGGCATTAGGGAGGTTGAGAACCACTGCTTTAAAGCGTGGGCAGGGGAGGAGGCCGCGGGATCCCCTGCCTGTGGCAGGCATTTTCCCGACAGTATTTCATTTAACCTTGGCCCAAGGCAGGAGCAGCCTGCCTGTGGTCCCCAGCCCTTGAGAGACAGAGCTGGGATGGAAGCTGGACGCTTTCATCTCTGCCCTCAGGCCTCTGACAGCACAGCTGTGAGCATGACCCTGGCTGGACATCTGTGGGAGGCACTCGAGTTTTTAAAAACCTCTTTTGATGGGGGTAAGAATGGAGGACTGGAGAGAAGAAAGGAGGAAAACTAAACAAACAAATCACGGAACCAAAGTGAGAAGCTAAGAGAAGAGGGTAAAGGCTCTGGTAGGATTCTCACTGAACAGCTGCGGACGTGAAACAGACCAGCTGGAGGCAATTACCTGCCCTGGCAAGGGAGTCCCCTCTTTGCATAATAAAAACTCCCTTGAACCAAGGAGGGGCCCTGGAGCTCCCCGTGACTCCCCAGTTGACACAGGTCCTCTGACCAGCCCATCCCACCTGACTCCACCCAAGTTGATCAATTAATTCCCAGCACAGATTCCCCAGTCTCAGTACTATTTGGAATTCTGAATCTTTAGGCATTGATTCTTCCCAGTGAAACTTGGCGATTTCTCCCACCTTCCAGCGCTGCGAGCGTGAAATCCAGGCCTTTCGACTTGCCAGGCTGTTCGGCCTTCTGTTCTCTTCCTCCTCCTCCCTCGAACCCTCCACTCGCACACCAGACCCCTCCTGAGAGGTCTCAGGGAGTGAGGGCCCTCAGCACACCTGACTGCAGCCACACCTTGGCCCAGGCCATTTGGCCTCCTGCCTGTGAGTTTCTTAACTGGGCCCAGGCGTCTCTCACTGGCAGGCTCTGGGGTGGGCCATTCGACAACACTCAGGACGCAGAAATGCTTTGTGTTATCAGAGTTGGCACCGCTGAGGAAGCAGCCGACAGAGGGTAGCGAGAGGGCAGATGGGGACTAACTGTGGGCACCAGGGAGCTTTGTGGAAAAGGGGGCACTTGAACTTGGCTGAAGCACCAGGGTGACCGCACATCTCCCCATGGCCAACCCTAACCTCTCCAGTCTTGAGCCGGTGGCCACTTTCTTTCCACCTTTTCATACCCCCCGCCCGCCCCGTTCCCCAGTCCCCAGCCCCCAGCCCCCAGTCCTATCTGGGGAAGCCTGTCCCACCTCTAGGCTCTGCACAGGGGGTTCCTGTCTCCTAAAATGTCCCCCTCTCCCCCTAGCTCCACCATCCCAAAAGAGTGAGTGGCCCACCTGCCCTGTCCCTCTGCATACACACCTGGTGGGAATTACACAAAGGATGCCACTTTGAGAGCATTTCTGCATGTGGCCTGGGAGCTCTCTGAGGATGAGAAGTTACATCCAACTAACCTCAGAACCCCAGACCTGGCAGAAATGGGCACTCAGGGGGCACATCCTGACAGAGGGGAGTCTGGGCGTTTTCACTGTACCTACCAGACTGCCTGCCGGCACCCCGTGTCCTGGGTTTTGGTGACATTCCCACATTTTGGTGACATGAATATGTATCCACAGTGAAGAAAGTTCTGCCAGGGTGCGCGGGCCCCGCAGCACACCAGCATCGATGTGAAGATCATGACCATGTAAAGCTCAACCTAAACCCATATGACATCGGGCACGGACACCCGGGCATGGAAACCATTGATCTACAGGGGTGGTGAGATGGTGGGGGATTGTTTTCTGCCTTTTCTCTTGATTTCTCTGTTTCTGTATAATTATTCCACGTGTGGAAGATGGATAAGTAAACAGACATTTGTAACTCAGTCTAAGCCCGGCTGGCCCAGCTGCAGGGGTAGCAGAGTGCACGGAGTGGGTCACTGCCCAGGGCCCAGAGAAGAGGGGCAGGAGGAAGGACTGGAGTGCTGGGGCAGGCAGGGGACGGGACGTGCAAAGGCCCTGAGGGTGTGGGGCACCTGGGCACAGGTTTAGTATTTAGTCTGCGGGAAGCGAGGGAAGGAAAGCTGGAGTGGCCGGCAGGGGCTGGGTCATGGGGCGGGGGGAGTGGCCGGCAGGGGCCAGGTCATGGGGGGCCGGCTGTCAGGCTGAGGAAGCCAGACTGCTCCAGTAATCACTGGGGTCTGCATCAATGTTTGGTTCCAAATGACTCCACTGGTCAGCAGATAAGCCAAGGGGAGGATAAGCCCATGGGATCCTCACCCTGCCATTACGGCAGTACCTAGGAGGCTACTAAAGACCTCGGACCAAGCAGCTGGGCTGCTGCCATGGCCACCCACTTCCACCAACACAGAGTGCCAGCCGGGCGCAGGGTGTCTCCGCTGGCAGTCTATTTCCAGCCACGTGTGGCTGGGGTGAGGTGAGTGACAGGGAGGGGTGCTGGGACGGTCTGGTGCACGGGGTGGGCTAATGGCCACTATAAATAGCTTGATCGTGTCCTGCTGGTGCTGGGGGAAGTCACTGCAGCATCTGCTGGTGCAGCCCGGCCTAGTAAATGTCCAGGGTGACCCCAAATGCCACACAGGACCCAGGCTGCTCCAAGATCAGCAAGACTGCTGGCAGAGGATGTGCTGGGCTGGGGACTCTGGGACCCCCTCCTTTGTCACTAACACCCCTTTTAGGGACAGGCTCCAGGTCTGGTTTGCAGCGTATATTTTGGCAGTAGGATATTTTCAAAGAGCCTTCACAAGACACTTTTCTGTTTATTTCTCAGAGTTATGACCCAGCCCTTGGCATGGGGATTGCAGACAGGGGCAGATGAAGCAAGTGTCAGCAGCGGTGTTTTTCTTTGCTGTTTATGGACTTGGCATTCTCTGTCCTGGGACAGAGCAGGAATTCTTCCCCAAGCCACCAATATAAGACCCGTCTAAAGATGGGGCTGGCATCAGGCTGACATTTGATTTCAGAGATGAAAGGACAGAGAAGGGAGGACAGGTCTGCCCATTAACAAACACCTCTTCCATTGGGAAGGGTGGCCTCATACTAGATGCAGACCCTAACCTGAATGGCTGGTTGAAGGGAGGGGGCGGGGGAAGGAGGTGAGTGCTCCCAGCGCCTACTGTGCACCACTGTTCTTTTTTTTTCTTTTTATAATCTTTTTTTATTAGATCATAATTGTGTACATTAATTCTATCATAGGATACAGTGTGTTGCTTCCATATGCAGTTTGGAAAACTCTCATCCAACTGGCTAACATAGCCATCATGTCTTTCTCATAATTGTTGT
>CAUYQV010154187.1:0-30782 GCA_963574575.1 Galagoides demidoff | reverse complement strand
TATTATAGCCTCTTGCAAACACAGTGTGAGCATCTATATTTTATACCTAATGATTCTGTGTATACTAGTGATATAAAATTTTAACAGGTTCTACATCTTGCCCAGAGTTTTCTTTTACTTCATTAAGCCCCGACTGAATTTGTTTTAAGCACCAGGTCAATGCTAATTTCTAAGGCTGTCTCACCCTGCTGTTAGAGAAAGTCAAACTGTTCTTTACTGGTGTTTCTTCCTTAGAATCCACTGAGGAAATCACGGCTTGGATCAGGCTCATATTGATACTCAGATCAGATCTCGGGCCGATAAAATTATTTCTTATAAAAACAAAACATTGCTTGTAAATACTGCATTAAAAACTTTTTTTAAAAAAGCAAGCATGTGGTTTCATCTGTAGACTAGCTTGATAGTTACTTCTATTTCTGAGCTGATACAGACTTCTATGAGTAAGTATGTGTATTAGCAGGTTCACGGGCAGGGCCACTGATGGTCAATGTGCAGGAGTCCGTATGTATGAGGGTTTCGGAAGAAAAGATCTTTTTCTTTGCAGAAATTTGCCCTCCAGATCCCAAACTAGCATGTGAGGTAGATGGGGAGAACTGAGGGAGGCACCACTGTACAAATGGAGCAGAGGCCGGTGGTGAGTGCTGCTTATCATATAGAAAGATTTCTGGTATTATCAGTGTTGTTACAAAACCCACCACTGAAACAGACTGTTTGGGTTCAAATCCTAACACCAGCATTCCCGATCTCTGTGAGCTTGGGCAATTTACTGAATGTGATAGATTATTTTTAAAAAAGAAAAAAAGAGGGCCTGGCGTGGTGGCTCATGACTATAATCCTAGCACTCTGGAAGGCCTAGGTGGGTGGATTGCCTGAGCTCACAAATTTGAGACCTGCCTGAGCCAGAGTGAGACCTCGTCTCTAAACATAGCTGGGCATTGGTGCCTGTAGTCCCTGCTACTCAGGAGGCTGAGGCAAGAGAATTGCTTAAACCCAGGAGTTTGAGGTTGTTGTGAGTTATAACGCCATGGCACCTACTGAGGGGCCCAAAGGGAGACTGTGTCTCAAAAAATAAATAAATAAATAAGAAGAAAGAAAAAGAGAGGCTCCCCATCACTGTTTGCAAGCCTTCTACGATGCCACTTTGCCACTTCTCACATCACGTGAAGGAATCTGTTTCTCTTCTCTTTGAATCTGGGCCAGTGATATGATTTACTTATCACAGAAGTGACATTTGTGCAATTTTCTACCCCAGGCCTCCAGATATTTTGAAGCATCTGTTCTCCCTCTCTTGAAAGGTAAGGTGCCTCCATGTAAGGAATTCTGGGCTACCCTGGTGAAGGAGGAAACCACATGGGACAGAGATGACCTGTCCCTTGCTGCGGTCATCTAAAACAATGAGCCCCTGTGAGGTTACCAGATGACTGTAGTGTCATGAGCGACCAAGGTGAGGCCAGCCTAATAACCAGCCAATTGGGCCAAGCTGAAATTGTTGACCCACAGAATCCTGAACACTGATTTCTTCCATTCCCTAAATTTTGAGTGGTTTATTAGAAAGAACAAGTAGCTGATACACTAACACCTTACCCCATTTTCCCATCTATAAAATGAGAATAATAATATTCCTGGCACAAGAAAGCTCTAATGTCAAGAATTTGGTGTTCCTTTCAATATTATTAGTCCTGCTTCTCTGCAGTACAGAGCAAGGGTCTAGAGCCCAGGATTGCCCACATCTCTGCATGATGGGAAAGTCAAAAGACAACAGTCACAGCACTGACATCATTGCTTCCCAGCCGGTCTGACTCTGGTGGCTAAATTTAGTGCCCATGCACCGTTTCAGGTCATGAGCTGTGCAGCGAGAATGTCCACAAGATAACTAATTGGCTGCATGTGCTGACGGCCAAGAGCCATTCAGCTGTGGTGGGATGGGGAGTTTGACATAAAGACGTCAAGGGAACTTGTTCTGAAGTATAAGACAGGGGCACGAGCCTGTGGGACAGCTTTGTATGAATATTGGTGTGGCAACACTGTGCCCACTGGGGTGGCAAGGAAGACACATGAGCCTTACAAGGAACAAAATCCTGGCCCTAACCATTTTGTTTTATGGCCACTTTATCCTTGGGAGATGCATTATTACACCTGAAATAAATGAAAGCATTCTTTCGTGCTTTCCGAGTATAAATGATTGGCTTAAATTCTCAGAGTTGGAGTACAAAAGTGATTATTTTCATGTAAATTTTTCAATGTGTTAACCTAAAAAACTATAATGGACCTGATCATTACAGTTGTTTGGTATTAATATGTATCAAATGTATTTGCAATATTACTAATAGTGCAATGACAGTTTATTTTTTAACACTCTAGTATCCTTATTAGATATAAATCTATTGTTCACACAAATTCCAACTAGTAATCTGTGAACCACAGTTATAGCTCCCTTTTACTGGACCCCCACTAGGTGCCAGGTCCTTTTTATACATAGGGTCATTCATTCTTACAGCAGCCCTGTAAGGTGGGCATAAGTTTTCCCAAGATTATAGAAGAAGAAACTATAGCAAACAGAAATTACATAATTGTTCATAAGTCAAACACTGTGTTTGCCAGCCTGTAATAGTTATGGATATTAAAGATAGCTCAGTTCCACAAGGAAAATTATTTTTAAAAAGCTTAATGATTTTTCATCCATGTATTAAAGAAGACTTTCAAGTGAGATTTTACAAACAAAAATACGTAACTATTGTATACTTCACACAGAAATCAAATGGGAACTCGTAAGAACTGAATATGCATTAATATTTTTATTAAAATATAGCATGATGTGAAATTTCTAGCTTTGTTATAATTTCTGTGGCTGCACTGAACGCTGGGGGGCAGCATCAAACATTGTTTCACATTATAACTTCTCAGATCTTCTAATGGGGGGAGATTTAAAGCCAGGCAAGGTAACTTATAACCTAGTTAATACAGTAACTTACAAGTAGTAGAGTAGGATTACAGACCAAAAATGTGATTCCACATTACAAGTTCACTTTCAGTGCACCGAACTGTCTCCCAGGGCGTGAGAAATAGAAGCTGTCTTTTAAGATTTCTATTATCCTTAATCGTCTACAATCTTTTCTGGTGGAATGTGAAATGTATTTCTCAGAAGTCCAGCCACAAGAAGAACAAATTCAGTTTTGCAGAGCTAGGTTAAAAACAATAAGCATTTATGTGAGTACTTCAGAATTAATCATTATGAATCCTTAGACAAAAAGGAAACGTGGAGTACATCTTCTGCTGAATCTTCTCGAAGGTACAGACTGAGAGGGAACTGCCAAGATCAAGTTCCCCAAGCTCATTCACTGACTTTTCAATAGTTCCTCAGCCGAGAGAGAAGCACATTGTCCAGCATGGAGGGGAAGTGGCAGCCAAGTAGTTGGTCCACTGCACAGGACACAAACGAGATGGGAGCAGCAGGGGGGATGCCAGCACCCCATCTCAGACCAGGGGAGAAGACAAGAAGCGGCTCCTCAAAACTCTGGTTTGGTTTGATCCTGGAAAGCCCAGGGAAGAGCGTGGGCCCCTTGGGAGAATACACATTCAGGGGCTATAGTCACCATTAACTAACTCAGTCCGGTAGGCTCCTGTGGCCAATTCTATTGTACACGTGTCTGCCCTGAGTGCCTTCTTCTGGAAGAACTTCCAGCTGAGCAGTCTAGCCTTCCCAAGAAGCTTGGTGGCTAACAGGGCCACAACTGTCACTACTGCCCTGCAGTTTGGCTTGTCACACTTCCACAGATACAGTGAGTAAGGAAACAACGGGTGTCAATGAATTCAGGAAGTTTGCTACTTAACACCCACAGCAAAAGCAAGATCAACATGGTGTCAGCTCCCTATCCCCCAAGTCCCACAGAAAGACACCAGACCTGGAGGGCAAGGTGACAGCATGGGGAATAGGCTGCTCTGCAGGAGAGGAGCCACCCTTAAAGGGAAAGAAATTTTGAAGTTGTACCTTGAAGCCTGTGGCTTTACCTTCAGTGGGAGCGAGGCAGGAAGTCCCGCACTCAACAGAGACCCACCTAGAAGAGACGGATAAGCGACAGTCTCCCCGGCAGGGAAAGGAAAGTGCCTCCCAGGGGCTCCTTGGCAGCCTTCCCCCCTTTGTTCCAAGAGCCATGTCCAGCCCTTTGAGTAGGAGCAACACCACCCTCACACCCCACTGTCATGAGCATGTGTCTAAGGTCTGGGCAGAGGGTTTCATAGCTTGGGGCACACAACTGGTTCTGCCAGTAAGAAAGCAAGACCAAACTGGCTGGGATCCTCCTGGAATTTTCTGGAGTGACCAGGCAGCGTCCCCTCTCACCTCCTAAAATAGAAAATTTTCATCTTTCTTCTTGTATTTTTTATTGCAGTAGCACATCTATACCATAAAATTTATGATGTTAGCCATTTTTAAGTGTATAATTCAGTGGCATTAATTACATTCAGTGATATGTAACCATCACCACTATCTGCTTTCAATTTAAAGCTTTAACCAGCATCTCCCCATCCCCTTCCTGCAGCCACTCGTAGCCTCTAATTGCTTTTCTGTCTCTATGAATTTGTCTGTTCTAGATAGTTCCTATAAAATGAATCATACAATATTTGCCCTTTTGCATCTGGCTTATTTTGCCTCATGCTGCATTCATGCTGTAGTATCAGAACTTCATTCCCGTTTGTGGCTAAGTAATATTCCTCTGTGTATGTGTGTGGGGGGCACATTTTCTTATCCATTATCCATCAATGGACACTTGGGTTGAAACAGGGAGTTTTTATTTTTTTAAATGTAAACCTATAGTTCCTGGAGTCACGTTTCACAGCTGGGCAAAGACAGTCCAGGAATGTAACCACAATACAGAACAAAGTGAAACTGGCCATGCAGAGGGAGAATGAATCACTGTTGGAAGATTTAAGTTTACTTGTGCCTAGAGCAGTGGTTCTCAACCTTCCTAATGCCACAGCCCTTTAATACAGTTCCTGTGGATCATGACCCACAGGTTGAGAACCACTGGCCTAGAGCCAGCCTTAACCCCAAGCCTTTTAGTTCCAGGAGACAGAGTAATCCCTTTTCTTCTTAAAATAGTTTAAGCTGGGCTCTTTTGCAAACAAGAATCCTAATAAAGCAACCACTGGTCAAAGAACATGCTTAGCCATGTTCCAGAAATGCAAATTAAAGACAGGATTCTGTTTATGGCTCATACGTGCACAATGAAATCATTCAAATATTCTCACTGTGAAATTCTTTCCTGTCCTTATTTTAATTGTAAACTGCTGTGGTCCTCAGTAGACAAAAACTTATATCTTGTTTCTGTTATTGCTACTATCTCACCTCCTAAGAAAATTTAGTGATTTCTTACCCTGTAGCATCTTTTCAAAGTGTGCACATCATTGATTCTAGGGAAGATCAGCCAGAGTCTAGCCAAGTGATTTCAACCAGTGTGCCAGCTGTGCCTTGAAAATTTCTAAGATCATTAATTAAATTATTTTCTAAAGAAGTTCAAAGCACAATAAGTCTATTCCTTTTTTTACTTTTTTTGATCAACATAATCTAAGGGTGCCACAGAAGGTTAAGTATAGGTTCTAGTGTGCTGTGAGATAAAAAAGGTTGAAAAACACTACTAGTCTAGCCCCATAGCACAGTCTCTGCCTTCACTTTCCCACCACGGTTGCTGGTGGGCCTCTCTTTGATTTATTTATTATATGTTTTTATACTTCTTTACTTTAAAAGGATTATTAAAAGTGTGTTTTTCATCAATAGCTTTCATCATTCCTATTAGAAGGTGTTTTTAAAGCCCCATAGTACTATTTATTTTACATCAACTCATCATATGTAAATTTACCCAAGAATTTTGAACTTGCTGAAATGTCACAGAAAAGTGAAAGTTATTAAAATAACAAAGATAATTGGTGTTTTCTATCCACTAATTGAAAAATAAAATAAAAGAGAAGAATTCCAGGTTAAGCCTTCTATTCTGAATTGGCTCCCTAAATTAATATCTTTTCACTAAATAAAAGTTCAACAACTTCCTGGCCAGGCATGGTACCTCCCACTTGTAATCCTAGCACTTTGGAAGTCCGAGGCAGGAAGATCACTTGAGGTCAAGGAGTTCTAGACCAGCCTGGGTAACATAGTGAGACTCCTCTCCATCTCTATAAAATATTAGAACATTAGCCTGGCATGGTGGCTCATACTTGCAGGCCCAGCTACTCAGGAGGCTGAGGCAAGAGGACTGCTAGAGCCCATGAGTATGAGGTTGCAGTGGGCTATTTTTGTGCCACTCTACTCTATCTCAGGGAATAAGTGAGATACAGTCTCAAAAATAACATAAAATAAAATAATTCAACAACATCCTTTAACACATTTCACAATTTATCAGCTCTCAATCTCTATACAGTCTAAAAATACTTCATTCTTTGTCAATGAGTACCTTCCCTTCTTTCCAGTAAAATCTTCTTTTTTCCCTCATAAAGTCAAAGTCATAGGCAAAACTCTATTTATGAAAAAAGGAGACAAGAGTTGTTCTGATACACCTTGGGCGCACCACTTACTCTGTCATCCACCCACACCAGTCATGGCTCTGGGTAACACAGGCTGAAATCCTTTGTTGGGAGGTGTGCTAAGTGACAAGAGTGCTACTCAAAAATGTATAATTCTCCTTGTATTTCTTTGTTTGTTTTATATTCTGACCTTTTTGATCATTTTTTTATTTCTTTCAAAATTCATTTTTAAAGATTCCAGAAAGGTTAAGAAGAGCTTTATTAAGATATAATAGGCTGCAGACAAGGGAATAATTGCCTCTGAGGTCTTTGTTGGACTCTACTTCATACAACCTACTTGTGCATTTTTTGAATATTCTGACTTCTATTGCTATATTTTCAATTTAATAGCTATATTGAGCTGGTACGTGTGGTAGGCACTGTGCTATTTAAAAACTTTGCATCCATTATTTCTTTTAATCTTCCTAACAGCCTGAGTCTTGGTGCTGTCAGCATTTATACCTTATCAGTGGTTCTCAACCTTGGCTGTAATTTATAATCTTTTCTAACTTGGGGAACTTTTGGAAACTTGATATCACCAGATATTGCAATCAGACCATTTAAATCAGAATCTCTAGGGGTGGGAACCACCTGTATTTTTAAAAAGTCCCCAGGAGATTCCCTCATGTTGCTAAGATTAAGAGCCACTGCTCTACAAACAGATCTCATAAGACCTGCTGAGAAAATTAATTTTCTATACTTATTTTCTTACCAAAGTGAATATGTGTAGTAAATGTATATGGATGTGTAGGTCTCCTGACAATGCTGCCATTATTTAGAATATTTTCAGAACTCCCTTTCTGAAATTGCTTTTAGTCAGACTATTTGCCAGCCACTATCTAAAAATTCTTTCACTGCCCACAGCAGGACTTTAGGGAGACTCATAGAACTCTGTGTACACCTGCAGAGGCAAGCCCTTCCTCTGACTGTGCCAGCACCCACTACAGGGAGAAAGTGGGCACAGAGACCGGTGGGCTCCTTGCAGCGCCACTACCCCCGCAACCCTCCCCCAAAACTCCCTTATTCATGTTATTAAAGCTTAAGAGTCATAAAGGAGGCTAGAATTAGAACTTTCTATATCCTTCTGGGAGACATTCACGATGAATTAATCCCCTTATGCCTTAAGTTTTCAATTACCCCAACCACTACCAGTCCTATCCTCTCCCAGACTATCCCTCGGCCGGGAACTCAAACCTATAAAGCTGTGAACATCCCCCAATCTAATTCAAGCTTCCCATTTTCCAACAAAATCCTCTGCATTCTCCATTCTCTTCTAATGCTGCCTTCCTTTTCTTAATCTAACTAAAACCTGGCTATTTCACATGGACACAGCTTTCCCAATATCTATCTACTATATTCCAGAACACGCTGTATATACTCAGGAAATGCTGATTACAAGAAGGACTTGCAGTACCAACAATAACAGTTTAGACCCTGGGCAGAAGGTCAAGACACCATGAGAGAATGTTGGATGCTGAAAAGATATCCATGAGTAAATGTCTAGTTTTCAGATCAGGTGAAAGTATGTGGTTTAAGATGAAGATTAGATATAGATTTCAGAATAATCAGCAAAGAAATGGGTGTCTTGACGATACCTATTACGCAGAAATGCATAATGCAAGAAAAGTGTTGCACACTAAGCTTCAGTGGACACTCCTTTGCAAAATAAGGGGAAGTGTAAGAACTGTCAAAAGATAGAACACAGAAAGAGATAGACACATAAAGACAATAGAGAAAGAAGGAAAAGAGGAGTTCATGGAAACCTAGAGAAGACAGTAATGTTCTGCAGAGTTGTTCAGAAGCAAAATCAATTGTTCTGAATTTAGCTGGAAGAAACAGATGTTCAGTGAGTGATTTTAGAGGAGGATTTAGATATTGTGAAGAAGGAAATAAAAAGGAAGAAGGGGGAAAAAAAAAAGAGGACTAGGCTGCAGATACGGATAGGTACATTTGGTGACCTGAAAAAAAGGCAATGGGCAAATTTACTACCAGAGTGTAACCAAATAGATCAGAGAAGAGAACAGAGATAGAACTCTTAAATGTCATGCCGACACAACCTCATCCTCATGTGAGTGATCAAATAAAAGTCATAAGCATATGCTGCTTATAGTCCTGGGGCTTCTGCTAGCTCTATGTTGGAAGAAGTCCTGGAGAGTGATGTGAGTGAGTCAACAATTTATCTCAAAATCTAAGCTGATCTGAGATTGGCGGATGGAAGGAAGGACACATCAGCCTGCCTCCATGCTGGGCAACACCTGGATTCTGCAGAAGAGCTGGCTCTCCCTCCAACTAATTCATGTAAATAAACTAAATGTTTTCGGGTATACTTTGTCTCACCTGTCACTGATGGTCCCAATAGTGGACAAAAGAAACTTAATTTCTTTGCTCAATAGTGTGCTGGAAAACAATTGTTTGATTTTTTGTTTGTTTGTTTACAGGCCTAATTTCCATGATTTAAATATCCCACCATTACTGATTTCAAGCCTGACCATGATGTTCCAGAAAGAAGATCTGGGTGGAGTGACATACAGTGGCCTCTGTTGAGTCAGGGCAAGCTGGCCCCAAAGCATCAAGAGCAACTGGTCTGAACTGGGGCTGGCACAGACGATTTTCAAAAGCTCTTTAGGAGATTCTTCCTCTAGCCAGGTCTGAGAACTATGGACTATTATTAGTGTTTATCAAATTTTAATGTGTGTATGAATCAACCAGGAATTTTGTTAAAGTGCATGTTTTGAGTCAGTAGGTGATGCTGGTGCCTAACAAGAAAGAAGTGTGGACCAAAAGGAGAAAAAAGTCATTCACAGCCTTACCATATCAGAAATGTTTCAGAGAAGGGCTGTGTAAAGAACTCACAACCTGGAAGTCCATAAATCATTTGTGACCAAGCCATAGAGATGTATGTATTTATTTATTTCAGATTAATATGAGGGCACATATGATTAGATGACATTGTTTGCATTTGTTAGGGAAAGTCCAGTATTTGAGTCTTGCATCCAGGAGGTGCACCATACACCCCTACATCATCCCCTTAAGTGAAATCTTACTGAGCCCACTTCCCCAGATCTGCCTCCCCCCTTCTTGAATTTAATTGTTTTTCCTCTCACATGACCCTGTAGTTGATAGGTTGGTTGGAGGAACTTCAAAACAGAGCACGCATAGACCACTCCATTTTGAACATAAGGCACTCCGTCTTGCCTTGTAGTGACCTGTGCTGAAACCACTTTCTTTTGAGACCCAGTCAGAAGAAATGAGAAAGTAGCAAACACAATGGCTCCAGGGGGGCTAAACCATAAAGTAACAGAATGGTCTCAGCCTCAGCAAGAAACCAGCTGGAATGATACCTGGCAACAGGCACTAGGACACCAAAGTAACACTTTCCTCTCCCACCTTACCTAAAATCTCTAAAAGATAAGCACTTTTGGGGAGTCTCAGCCATGCTCACCAAGGTGCCAAATAAACTTTAGTTATTGTTCTACACTGGGCTTCATGTCTTGGTTGAGCTGACTGCCCCCTTACAGTAGTTGTTCATCCACTAGTTTCAAATTAGTTTTTAGTACAAATTTAAAAGAACAGAAATTATACCTTGTATCTTTTAGGACCATAATGGAATAAGACTAGAACTTAACTCCAACAAAAACCTTCAGCCCCACACAAAGCATGCAAATTAAGCAACCTCAAGCTGAATGACAGCTGGATCAAGGAGGAGATAAAGGAAGGAAATCATTGGATTCCTAGAACAAAAACGACAATGAAGCCACAAGCTATCAAAACCTGTAATGGGGATGTTTTGTTTTACTCAATTGCATTTCACTTTTTAGTTTGAATTAGATGCCAACATCATAAAAATCCATATCCCCAGGTTCTTTGGGGGCAGGAACAATAACAACAACAAAAGACGTGAACCCCCCCACATGCTGTGATACTGCCCTGTTTAGAGGAGCCAGAGTCTTCCTTTGCCACTGTTACCTCCTGGTGGTCTTTGCTTTGTTTGTACGGCCTGGCCTATCTTACCTGGGAGGGAAACCAAGGGATATTCATGTTTTAGGTTTTCACTTAATTTTTAATACATTGGATTCCCTCCCCACCCAGTTACACTATCTGTCTCATTTCCCACCATTCCCCACATACAAACTATATATTCTTGAAATGTCTTGCACAAAATTCTCAGAATACCATCTTCTTTATTTCCACCAACTTGCGATTGACTCCTGTTCCTAGAACACACTCCATCCTTCTCTGCTGGAAATAGTCTAAGTTATTCTTCCCCACCCACCTCAAACATCAACTCCCTGGGAAGCCTTCCTGACTCCACTATGCTCCTCCAGCAGAGTAGACCCTTTTCTATTAAACCTCATTTTTGTTCATTTTGGGGTATCTCCTATTCCTTGGGGTCCAGAGGGCATACATAAACTTTATTCATTTTTGCATTCCCAAGGTAAAATGTTTTGCCATATTGAAGATCCTTAATAGCTTTGTAAAATAATAAATTCTGAATTAAATTTCAGCTCTTAGATTACATTCTCTTGAACTTTTTTCACTAATTTATTAAGAGAGTTTTGAAATTATTATTCTATCCTATAGCACACAAGTTAATTCTTTTCACATATCTAATTCCACCCCAACTCCCCTCAGCCTCTCACCTCTCCCCTAAACTTCAATTTCAGAGTTGTTGACTGTATGAGAATATTATTTATTCTACAAATCTGGTCCCAGCTAAACAAAGGCTACCTCCAATTAAACACTCCTAGATTTAATACCTTACACTTTCATGGCATGACCAGATGTTTTCAAAGCACATTTACTGACATACTTTATTTTCACACTAACCCCATCAAACACACGACCAACATTATTACTGATTATTTGTAGCCAGTCTTCAGAGGCTCGAGTGAAGCAGAAAGCAAGGAAAACAGAAAACTTGAGAAAAACCTTGGCAGTGAACAACGAAGCCCTCAGGAGAGAAGATGCACAGGACACGGCCTTCCCTGGGCATCGTTCCATATAGCTGGGGGCTAAATATCTGTTCCACTTTCAAACTTCCTTAATCCCTAATGTGTTATGGAAAAACTGGGACCTAGATGTGCTGAATTAACATATATGAGAGCCAAAGTAGTTAACTCAGGCCTTTTGATTCCCAGTATAAGATTTTACTTTGCTTAGTCACGTTCACCTCTTCCAATGGAGCTGTCCTCATCCAACAGTACAAACAGCTTCATCAATCTTCTTTCAAAGCATTTAGAAATGAAAAAACACTTGCTCCTCTTCCTCAAAAAAAAACCCCAATTCTGTATAATGATCAAAACTTAGCTATTAATTTTATGGAGTTGGTTGCACTGAGCAACGTTAAAGTATCCAAGCACAATTATTCCATCAGAATACATAAGAAAGTAACCCATAAATCAATTTACAGCTTTCCACATTATGTGTCATTTTCAAGTCAATGCTCTGTACTAAGTGTTTAATGCTTGTTTGGAAATATTTGCATTATACATGAGATGGGAATCAAAGATTTCAACATCCTAACCTACTAACATTAAGTTAATGGAAAAAAGCAACGCTGGGGATATAACTAAACGGAATTAATAATGGGCTGGAAATGGAAGAGTTTGAAGGGATAATGATCCATTTCTCTCACACTTCCAACTGTTCTTCAAAAGTTTTGATGTGACTACAAAAACCCAACTGTGAAAATGGGGATACAAGGAGTACTTCCTCCCTAAGGTGCACCCTAAGTGCTGATAAGAATACAACATGTCCTGCTTATGGGATTACAACAGGATACTCTCCAGCTGTGTCTCTTCAGGAAGACTGATCATTTGGAAAATACGGTGTCTTTTTTATTTCCAACCTCCACATACTGCTCCTAAATTAGTGACTCCAAATGTCCCCTCTGTAATGTCTGCTCCCCTTTTAAAGAAGAATTTCATCTCTCCTTTATCAGCTCAGAAGGCATAGGTTTTCTGTGTTCCTTCTTCCAGTGTGATTCTGTGAATTTCAAAAGAAGAACTAATCCAAGATTTCTTTTCCTGAAAATGTATTATATTTGTTCCACTAAGTTTTTATGTCTATACATATGTGTGTAAGTGCAAGAAAGTGTCTGGAAGCCACACAAGTAACAGGGAAGTGACCTGGAGCTTGGGGGGAGTGAGGAGATGAGATTTTTAACTTTATTTCTATCATTTGAATATCTTAATCTTACTTTTACTAAGAAAAATAAGAAAGAAACTGGCAATTATAGTAAAGGGAGCTGGACCTATACCTTTCCCAACTATGTCTCTAAAGGACCAGGAGGAAACACCGGACCAAGTCAGAGGCGGCAAAAAACTAATCTCCAAGTGAGCGCAGGTGATGAAGTTACTAAGAAAGAGCACAAACGCACTTGGCAGAGAAATGAAAGGACTCCGAGGAAGTGTGAACGCGTGGATGTGTGTGTGTGGTGGTGAGGATTACCAGAAGGTAGGGGTTTAAGGGGGAAGGGACAGGTGGACTCTCTTACCCCCCAGCCAGTTGTTGGAGATGTTCTGGAGCATCGTGACTGGGATACAGAAGAAGGTGATGAGCAGATCGCTGAGCGCCAAGGAGCAGATGAAGATGTTGGTGACGGTGCGCATGGCCTTGCTGCGGGTCACCACATAGATGACCAGCGCATTGCCAAAGAGAGCCAGAGTGAAGATGAGCGCGCCGGTGAGCACAAAGGCCAGCTTGGCGCGCCCAGGCAGCTCCGGGGTGTAGACGAGCGGCCGCAGCCCGTAGAGCGAGATGAACTGCTCGCGTGTCAGGTTGTGGTCCCGCAGCAGCCGGGAGAACTGCTCCGGGGTGATGTTGAGCGCCTGCATGCTGTGCGCTCTCGGGGCGCGGAGGCACAGCCGGCTAGCGCCGGGTCATCGCGGGCTGCCGGGGAACAGCGGGCAGTCGCCTCCCTTCCTTTGTCCCCGACTCGGGCGCGCGGAAGGACGCTCGGCTGCACCCCGGGAGGTTCACGAGAAGAAAGGCGGCACAGGGATTCAACCCACAATAAAGAGGCGGGAAGCCAAAGCAGGAGAAATCCAATCTCATTGACTAAACATGTTTGCCGTTCAAAGAAAGTTCTCCCGAGCTCTTGCCTAAAGAGACACCCGCGACGGTCCGTTGCACCGAGTGCCTGCCAGGCGAGAGACCCCGAGCCTCCAGCTCCCGGGCCTCCCGCCATGTGGTGCGGGCGCCGCGCCCGCCTGGGGAGCGGCGGAGGGTGGGGCTGAGCTCCGCAGCGCCCGCCCACCTCCCGGCTGCAGCCGCTGCCTCCCGGCCCGAGAGGGCACTTCCCTGGCTGCCCACCTTTCCTCTGGCCAGCGCCTTTCATGCTTATATGTGAAATTGGGTATTGGGGTTTGCCGGAGTTTCACGATTTCTGCTCTTAAGAAATAACGTGAGCCACAGCTACCAAGGCAAACGGGCATTATTTTAAATTATTTTCCTTATTAAAAAATAATTATATAACATTAGGAAGTTGCAAAATTTGTTCAGAAAGATCCCATGTACAGTTCAGCCAGTTTCCTCCATTAATCACATCTTCCTTATCTAAGGCACAATACAAACCCAGAAATTTGCCATAGCTACAGTTTGGGGGTATAGTTCTGTGCCATTTTATTACCCAAATAGATTCCTGTAACTACCTATAAAATCTTCTATCAACACCAAGATCTCCCTGGTACCATGCCTTCGTAATCACACCAGTCCCTTCGTCCACTGCCTCGAAGTCCGGGTAAATCACTTCTTTGTCCTCCATCTCTATACTTTTATCAGAAGGTTGTCCATGTATAAGCGAAATCACACAATGTGTAACCTTCGGTATTGACTTTTTCCACTCAGCACAATGGCCTTTATCCAAGTTGTTGCATGTATTAATAACTATTCCTTTTCATTGCCGTTTATTTAAGCATTCACTGACTGTAGGACATTTTGGTTGATTTCAGTTTGGGGCTATTACAAATAAAGTTGCTATGAAGAACCATGTACAGATTTTTATGTGGACATTATTTTTATTTCTATGGGAAAGGCCAAGAAGTTTGACTGCTGAGTTTGGGATGCATACATTTAGTTTAGAAGACTGGTAAACGACTTTCCAGAGTGGTTGTCCCTTTTACATTTCTACTAGCAATGCAGAGAGATTTAGCTTTTCCACACCCTTGTCAGTATTTGGGATTGTCACGATTTTTCTTATTTTAGCTGTTCAAGAGGTGTAGTGAGATCTCATTGGGGGTTTAATTTGCATTTCCTTAATGGTAACAGATTTTGGCATCTCATGTTTTTATTTGCCTCCTGGTATCTTCTTTGGTGAAATATCTTTCCACGTATTTTTTCCACTTTCTAACTGAAGTGAATTGTTGTTGGGTTGAGGGTTTTTGTTTTTTGTTTTTTACATTTTAGATACATATCATTTGTCAAGTATCTAGTTTGCAAATATTCCAGTCCACAGCCTGTAATTTATCTTCCTAACAGGGTCTTTCAAGGAACAAAATTTTGAATTTTAGTGAAGGTTATGCTCATCAGCTATTTCTGTTATTGATTATGCTTTTGCTCTTCAGTCTAACAACTCTTCGCTAAACTTTGTATCTCAAAATTTTTCTCTTATACCTTTTCCTGAAAGTGTTAACAGTTTTACGTTTGGAGCTCTCTGTTCTGTTGAATTGATGGATGTGTCTATCTGTCCTCCACAGTATGGATTATTAGTAAGTCTGGAAACCAAGTAGAGTGATTTCTCCTATTCTTACTTTTCAAAATTTTATAGCTGTTGTAGAATTTGTGCCTAAACACACACATTTTCCAATAAACTTGTCTATGTCTGTGCTGGGATTTTGATAGGCATTGACATCTTTACTATGTTGAATCTTGCCATTCATGAACAGAATACGTCTCTACATATGTGTAGATATCCTTTGATTTCTTAAAATCATTTTACAGTTTTCAGTATATAAGTGCAGTACTTAATATTTCATTTTGGGGGAGCATTTGTGCTTATTGAATTTCCAGTTATTGGTTCCATGTAGTCATCACTAGTACACAGAAAGGCAATTTATTTTTATGTTGATCTTGAATCCTACAGTGTTGGTGAATGCACTTAATTTGGGGAGGGTTTTTTTTTTATAGATTTCTTGGGATTTTCTACACGGAAAATCATGTCATCTGACAAGAAGGGCAATATTATTTCTTTCTTTCTCACCTGACGTTCTTTATCAATTTGAGAAAGTTCCTCTCTATTCTTAACTTCTTGAGAGACTTTTATTAATGGTGTTGAATTTTGTCAGATGTTTTTTCTGCATCAATTGATAGGCTGATGTGATTTTTTTTCTTCAGTCTGTTAACATGATGGATTATATTGATTGACTTTTGAATACTGAATTAGCTTTAAATGTCTGAAATAAACTCTACTTAGTCACAGTGCATAATTCTTTTCATATATTGCTAAATCCCATTAGCTATGATGTCTAGGGCTTTCTATGTCCATCTTCATGAGGGATATTGGTCTGTAATTTTTTTCTTTTTGAACTTTTTTGTGGCTTCAATGTTTGGGTAATAATGGATTCATATCATGAATTGGGAAGTGTTACTTCCTTTTATATTTTCTAAAAATTATTGTGCAGAATTGGTGTTGAAAGTTGGTAAAATTCTCTCAGGAAGCCATATGGTCTGGAGATTTCTTTTGCAGGCGTTTTTAAATTATATATTTAGTTTTGTTAATAATGTAGGGGTGAAATTAAGTGTTTCATATTCAGTGAGTTGTATTTTTTTGAGGAATTGATAAATTCCATTTCAACTTGGATGTGTATATGTGTAGAATTGTTTATAGGGGTCTCTTATTACCCTTTCAATGTCTGCAGGGTTTGCTGTGGTAACCCCTGTTTTCATTCCTGATTTGGTTCTCTCTCTCTCTCTCTCATCAACCTGGTTAGAAGTTTGATAATCTTGTCTTTTACAAAGAATCCGTTCTTAGCTTCATTGATTTTTCTCTATTATTTTTCTGCTTTGAATTTCATTAATATCTGCTCTTATTCTTCTGTTTTCTTCTGTTTGCATTCAGTTTATTTTGCTGTTCTTTTTCTAGTTTCTTAAAGTGGGAGCTTAAGTTATTGACTTGAGACTTTTCCTGTTTCCTTAGGTAAGCATCTAGTGCTGTGTATTTCCCTCAGCACTGGTTTAGCTTTTTCTCTCCGTACTATTTGTTGTTATATGGTGTATTTATTAATACATTTCCATTCCATTCAATGCATTTTCTTATTCCCTTTTAGATTTCTTCTTTGACCCATGGGTTATTCAGAAATGTGTTATTTACTTTCCAAGAATTTAAAAGCTTTTCTGTCACTTTTCTGTTTTCTAGTTTGACTCCTTTATAGTCAGAGAGCATACTTAGTATGACTTAAGTTATTTTACATTTGTTGATATTTGCTTCATGGCCAAGGGCACCATCTATTTTGGTATATGCTCCAAAGGCATTTGAAAAGATTAACCCCATAACCCTTGAAGAATATGTAAAGGAAGAAGATATCATGGTGGTGATGTTGCACACCAATCATAGCACTGTAGGAGCAGTGGTTCACAGGTGTGAGCTAAGTTCTGTTCTGGGCCCTGAAGGTTTAAGTCAAAGAAAAAAGCTGTCAAATGATGCATGAGCCACAGAGATGGAAGACACATGATGCCCCTCTCAAGTCCTTCATGTTGGGAGCAAGGAAGGCCAGCAGCATAACTGTATACTTATTCTAGCCCAGGGTGACTCAGAGAAGAAATATCAGAACTTTTTAGAGACCAGAGAGAGCCAGTGTAGGAGAATTGCTCATTGAAATGGCATATGATTGACGTTTGGTTGATAGGAGCTAGGTATTAAAACAATGAGATTTGCCTTTAAAGTTCCAAACTCTCTTTGGTCTTCCTCCCTTTGTTGGCATTGCACCATTCCTCATTTCTACTACTTCTCTACATCTCTTCAACTCTCATCTCCCCAGCCTCCCAATGCACTCCATCTTACTCATCTACTTTCAATTTCTTCCCCAGTGAAAATAGCCCAATTAAGGCAACCCAAGGCTAAGCTGACAAAATACTTTCAGGACTCCTGACCTTTCTTTCACCACTGCCCCCCAACTCTTATTACCCATTTCCATAACAAAATTAATGTTTTTTATTAAAAAATTGATTAAGCAAGTGAATACTTACTCCTCTATTCAATAACTTGGTTGGACATCTGACATATGCTAGGCATTGTGCTCATCACTGAGAATAATATGAAAACGAAACAGACCCAGCCCTACCCTTAACATGTAACTACCAATGTGCAGAGTGTCACAGCATGTCCACAAGGGCATGCAACTCAGCTCAGTCTTCTGGGAATTCATTATCTAGTTCAGAGTCAGCAAACTACAGCCTGGACCAGACCTAGTTCACTACCTGTTTTTGTATAGCTCATGAGCAAGGATAGTTTTCACACTTTTAAATTTTTGAAAAGTAATCACAAGGAAATACATTTCACTATACAAAAATCATATGAAATTCAAATTTCAGTGTCTATAAAAATAGAAAAGTTTTACTGGAGCACACTGTGCTCATTTATTGACATGTTGTCCATGTTCACTTCCATATTGCAGTGATGTTACATATTTGCAGCAAAGACTGTGTGGCTCTCAAAGCAGAAACTGTTTTCTACCTGACTCTTTGTAGAAAAAGTTTGCCAACCCCTGATCTTATTGCTGAAGCAGGATGGACACAAATATTCATAGCCCAAAGAAGGGTGATGAGCGCCATATCCATATGCAGAAAAGACATATTCTGGAAATCCAAGCAAAGACAGGTCCACAAATGCTATGCAGAGAAAGTGCAATATGAATGGGGCCAAGAAGGAGTAAACTGAGTAAGGGAAAGGTCACTTATTTCACTTGAGGAGCAGCCTCCCCAAAGGCATAGAGGTAGAAATAATTATGTTAGAGCTAGGAAATGGTGGGAGATATCTCTTGGCTATTGATAGTTGTTGCCAATTTTCATGACTGGAAGACAACAGTGACAGAGGGCTCCTTTTCTAAAAGAAACAAGGTAACAGGGAAAAGAGAATGACAAAAGATTCCCCAGGAACACTCGAGAAAGTATCTGGATAAATGCAAAAGGAGAGGCAAGGGATAATTTTATGGGAACGTTCTAGAGTCAGATAGTGTAATAATCAAGCTTTCCTTAGAAAAGGTCATCACATTGTCAGAGAAGGAGGATTCACCAGACGTTGGCTGAAGGTAAAAGCATAGCATGGGCTAAATGTTTTCTTCACCTTACTAAGAATTTTGACTTCCAGAAAGAAGAAGGGTCTGAGAGGTCTTTTTTTTGTTCTTAATTCTGACCAGTGAGGAAAGAGTTGATGATGAGATGGGGGTGACAGAAAGCTTGAGAAGAGTTGCTCCTTGTAGGAAACAAGGCAAGACATGTTATGTGTTATCAGATAAGGATTTTAAGCTTCAAGACACTACAGTAAGTTAATGATGCTTATAAAAGACTATCTGATCTCTTGGCTATTGTTTACAAAATAGCAACTAGCTCAAGAGGGCTAAGTAGCTTTAAAATTTAATTTTCTAATACTGTAGTAGCAAAATATAACAATGAAAAGCAAAAAAGATGCTGCAGAATCCACAGCATATGATAAGGATACATAAATCAATATTCTGAACTCTGTTACAGAGCAAAGTGCAGAATAAAATTAATTCTGTTAATTTTAGCAGGGATACATAAATGTGTGTGCGTGTATATATTTAAATGACAGCGGGGAAACATACACATGCCACATCTAACAATAGTGATTTCGGGAAGGTCCACAATAAATTGGATTTTGTGAAAAGTACTTCCAGCAGAAAGAGAGAATTGTGTGATTGTATGTGCTGGACATTTTTGTATCCATATTAATTACCATAAGGGAAGATTGGACGACACTCATGCTTAAAAAATAATTGCACATAAAGAATGAAAAAAATTTCTATTAGAACTTATAAATGAATCTAGCAAAATTGTGGATATAAAACCACCATGCAAAATCAACTGTATTTCTATGCATTAACAATGAGCAACCTGAAAAGGAAATTAAGAAAATAATTCTATTTGTGATAACGTCCAAATGAATAAAAATACTTAGGAATATACTTTACCAAAGAAGCAAAGGACTTGAACACTGAAAACTGCAAAATCCTGCTAACAGAAATTAAAGAAGACACAAATAAATGGGAAGACACTTGGTGTTTATGGATTAGACAACTTAACATTAAGATATCAATACTATCCAAAGCAACCTACAGATTTTCTAAATGAAATCTTGAAGGTATTTCTTTTTTTTTTTTTTTGCAGAAATAGAATAACCCATCCTATAATTCATATAAAATATCAAGGGACCCTGAATAGCAAAGTTGACCTTGAAATAGAACAATATTGGACATCTCACTCTTTCTTATTTTAAAACTTATTGCAAAGCTACAGTGATCAAAACTTTGGCACTTGTATAAAGACAGACATGCAGACCAATGGAATAGAATGGGGAGCCCAAAAATAAACTCATATGCATGGTCAAATGATTTGGGCTAGGCTACTAAGACCATTTAATGGAAAAAGAAGAAACTTTTTCAACATATGGTACTGGGTAAAATGATTACTCATATGCAAAAGACTGAAGTTGGCCTTTACCCTCCACGTATATAAAAATTAACTCAAAAGGTATCCAAGACATAAAAATTAACTCAAAATGTATCCAAGACCTAAACATAAGAACTAAAACTCTAAAACTCCTAGAAGAAAACATCGGGAAAAACCTTTATGACATTGGATTTCAGAAGAAAACATCGGGAAAAACCTTTATGACATTGGATTTCACAATGATATCTTGGATATGATACTAAAAGTACAGATAATAAAAGTAAAAATAGATAAATTTAATTAACATCAAAATGTAAAACTTCTATGTATCAAACGACACAACAGAGTAAAAATGCAATCTATGGAATGGGAGAAAATATTTGCAAATCGTATATCTGCTAAGGGGTTAATATCCAAAATTTATGAAGAACTCCTATATTTCAACAAAACAATAAGATAAATTAAAAAAATAAGCAAAGGACTTGAATAGACATTTCTCAAGTAAGATATACAAATGGCCAAAAAAAGCACATAGATAGAGGCTCATTACTATTTAGTTGGTAAAGGAAAATCAAACCCAGAATGAGAAATCACTTTACATTTGTAGGAAGGCTATTTTCAAAAGGACAAAAGACAATAAATGTTGGCAACGATGTGGTTTGAAGAGAACTGTTGTTCACTGTTGGTGGGAATGTAAATTAGTAGCCCCTTATGTGATTATTCCAAAACATATTAAAAATAGAATTACCATATGGTCCAGAAATACCACTTCTGGTTTTGCACTAAAAATATTTGAAAACAAGGTCCAAAAGATACACTTGTACACCATATTTATAGCTGAATTATTCACAACAGCCAAAAGGCAAAAGTAGCACAAGTGTCTAGAGATAGCAGAATAGATAAACAAAATGTGACTTATACCATGAAATAATATTCAGCCTTAAAAAGGAAGGAATTATGACACAAATAAAGCATATGAGGACATTATGCTCAGTGAAATAAGCCAGTCAGAAAAAGAAAAAATACTGCATGATTTCACTTATGTGGGGATACCTAGTATAGTCAGAATCACAGAGTCAGATTAGTTAATTTCCAAGGGCTGGGAGGAGGTAGAATGGACCGTGTTATTTAGTGGGTATAGAGTTTTAGTTAAGATGAAGAGAGTTTTGGAGATTAGTTACATAACAATGTGAATAGATACTTAAAAATGGTTAAAATGGAAACTTTTAGCATTTTGCCACAATTTTAAAAAGAAAAAAATAAAAAATAATGTCTGTTAAACCATGTTAAACTTTCTACATACATATGCATTATTTAATTTAATTTTCACAACAACCGTGTGAAGTAGATGCTTCTATTACCCCTGTTTCTTATAGAGATGAAAAATCAAGGCATAGAGAATATAATGAAACTTGCTCAAGGTAACACAGCTAAAATTGTTAGTTTCTCAAAATTCCAGGCAGCCAGACTCTTCAGCCCATACTGTCTTCACTACTAATCCAAAAAGCAGAAACTATTATATTAGGACAAATCCAAAAAGAGAGGGAGGAGAAGACTTGAGAATGGTCATGAAAAAAGCTAAGCAGATAATTATATCAGCAAATTTAGATTATGGGAAGCTACAGCAACTGATTAGAAAACTTTTAATCAGTTCTGTTCACTTCTGATTATAAACTTCTGACAGTAGGAAGTCAGAAGTAAAAGGACAATATAAAGGAATATTGCAGTCCTCATTACCTAAAAAAGAAAGCAAGGATACTGGCACGTCAGCAGAGAATAACATTTTTCTGGCTCTGATCTCTGGGGAAGATTTACTGCATTCATTTTCATATAAGAAGCGGTGATATACATAATGAAGAGTGTCTTCAATAGCAATGGACATTCTAGACATAGCAATTCCTAAAGCTAACTTGGTGCAAGCTGAAGGCATCATTTAAGTCATAGTTCTGCAACATAACTTCTGCAGAGAGCTGGAATAAAGTAAGGCAGATACTATATGCTGCTTTCTGGTGATTTGGCCCAATAGGAGAAAGCTTAGCAACTATACAATCATCTATATGTCATACACTACCAGCTCTGAATATGAATTGGTTTTGTCAGGCTTTGGACAGGAGCAATATTAATGGCTCTAAATTGAGATAAATGAGGTAAGCCCTGTTGATTACCTCTGGACACAACATACCTGCCAGCAAGTGAATTCATTATCAAAGTTAAGGGCTCAGCTGTGTTGTCCTACTATTCAAGTGAATCCCTTCAATTCTGTACGAAAGTTAATAAGAGACTAACTGGAAAGCATGAGGAGAATTTAACTGACACATCTGGAGGACCAGCACCAAATATCTTTTGGAAATTAGAAGATCAAGAAAACTACTGAAGACTAGATATGGGTAAATTCCCAATTTTCTCAAGGAGGAAAGTGGGGATTTTAAACCACAAATTTGAGGTAACTGAGTTTAGTGAACAGGAATTGTAGTTGCCAGATTTAGGAAAAAGTTATAAACGCATTTTAGAATAGTCACTGATTTATTTATCAAACACACATTGCTCCCACCACATGCTACGTTAGTATATTAGGAATAAAATGATAATTGAGATATAATCTAATCCTGGGTAGCAGAGCATTTTTGGCTTCATATAAAAGACACAGTAGAATTCTAGAGTGACTTAATAAAGGAAAGGAGAGGAAGGGAGATTATCAGCATGGTTTTTTTAGACAGAACAAATATTGCCAACGTAGCTACATTTGTATTTTTTAAGTATCATTGGACTATAGCAGAATACTTTAGTCAGGGGATACTTATTTGGTCATGAGTCTCAGCTCTGTCACATTAACTACAGGACCCAATGACTTTGGTCACTTCTAAGCCCCAGTTTCTTCCACTATAACTCAAGGACTGTAACATAATCTTAATGTTTCTGTTTCTTGCAGTAAACAAAAGAATCAACATAAAATGCTTATCACTAATAAGAAGTCATTGATAAGCATTAGCTGTTATGCCTAATAAGAAGTTATTGATAAGCATTAGCTATTATGATTTCAAAAGCAAAAGGCCATGATAGATTTAAAAGAATACTATGAATTTAGACTCAAAACCCTTAGGGAATGTTTTCATTTTAATTAAAATTCTTTTTTTCACCCTCTGGAGTTAGTCACTGGAGATTAACTTTATTTCACAGTCCCTAAGATTTGTTTTTCAAACACAGTATTTAAAGATTTGATCGCTAATGAAAGCTGAATGTTAAAAAAAAGTCTTAGGGTTCTTTTAGAGAATTTTCCATTTAAATTTTAACCTAGTATTTAGCTGACTTGTCTATGAGCTATATATTAATAATATTAAGACTACACTCACCATATTGCTGGGTGAATAAGATATGATTCAATATAACAGATGCAAGAATTGGCCTGGTGCAGTGGCTCACCCCTGTAATCCCAGCACTTGGGAGGCCTATGCAGGTGGATTGACTGCGCTCAGAGGTTTCAGACCAGCCTGAGCCAGAGTGAGACACTGTCTCTAAAAAATAGCCCGGCATTGTGGTGGGTGCCTGTAGTCCTAGCTACTTGGGAGGCTGAGGCAAGAGGATCGCTTGAGCCCAAGATGTTGAGGTTCCTATGAGCTATGATGCCATAGCACTCTACCAAGGGCCACAGAGTGAGACTCTGTCTCCACAAAAAGAAAAATAAAAAAGAATACATACAGTAAATGGAGAGAGATAATAAAGGATTAATATCAGGTTATCTAGGTGGCATGATTTTACTATTCTTTTTTTTAGTTTTTTTGTTTTGGCTATAAGTATTTTCTGATTTTCCTACAATGTATATATGTATGTGTGTGTATATATATTTCTGAATATAGATGGAGGAAATGTAAAATTTAAAAAGCAGACTGGTTAAGAATAGCCAAATAAAATTTTTATAATTGGATGTGGACATGCTTGGAATGTATTTGTTTCAACTTTTAGCCAATTGAGTTCAGTGGGCAGGAATCATAGCTTCCAGAGCTAGCAAAAAGTCCTAACCACATTTCAGAATATCCATCTATTCACCAAACACATATTGCTCCCAAGATACACCACACGCTATGTTGTGTATTTGGAATAAAATTATAAGTGAAATATAATCTCATCCTGAGTGGTGGAGTCATTTTACCATTACATAAAAGACACAGGCCTACATTTTCCTAAGTCAGAAGTTGTTAGGCTTGGAGATGCATTAGAACCACTTAGGGAGCTCTTAGCACTGCCAATGGCAACTCACAAGCAATACCTACAGATTCTGATTTAATTGAAAAGTGATTCATGTGGTGCTGATATGCAGCTGTGGCTCAGAGAACGTTTGCAGAATGGGTATTGAACTTGGTAGATGAGGGCTGCGAGGAGGGGTGTATCTAGGAAAGGGGAAAGATCAGCCTGGCTGGAGGCTGCCCGTGATCCCAGAGATGGAGGAGGGATGTGGGAACATGGGAAGGAATGACGCCCAATTGTGCCCTGAGAAATGAGGCATACTTGCTTACTGATTTGTCCTGCTCAACTGTGGCTTTTGAATATTTTTACAAAAAAGGACTGGCCACTTCAATAAAGGAGCAGTCTGTGTCAGCCATCCTGGGACAGGTGGGAAAATGGCTAGAAGTCTGTGATACAGCTCAGTAACAAGCCAAAATTCCACATAGACACAAATAACTCATCACAATCCCTGAGGGGTTAGCTAGAGGGAAGGCTGCCAAACCTTAGGCTCAAATTGCCACTTGGATGGACCACAACCCAAAATGCACCAAGACCCTAGGGTAGAGGAGGTCACTGGAACAAGACTTAGCAGACGCAATAACACAAAAAAATTCCAGGGAGGCTGGCAAGTGAAATCAGAGTGGCCTGGCAATAGGTGTAGGGCCACGAGACCAGGCAACATATCCTGGGTGATGGCAGATGGCCAGTCAGGGGTTAGAGATGGAAATAGAGGCTTGGGCGATAGAACCCAGCTGGCCTGAAGGGAATAGGACAGAACCATTATCTCAGGTCAGAGCCTGTGTCAGAGGCTTGAGTGTGAAGCTGAGTGTGAAGAGAAAAACAGAGACACATTTCTTAAAACTAAGATACAAAGCAGAGTGTGGGTACAGATATAACTCAATGTACTATTTTGGAGTGGACTAAGGGTCAGACTATGATCAATGACTACCTTTATGCTGACTTTACACTCAGTTACTCTTTGATGTCCCTGTGCAAGACAATTTTAGGGCCTGCAGCTGGACTCAGCTGGCACCAGCTACGGCCACGGGGTTCCAGCTGCAGAGCTTCAAAGGCGCCCTGTGTCAGGAAGTTCAGCTGGTTGTTACAAGGCTGAGGGGCAACAGATTCCAGGAAGGTGGCAATCAGAGCTGCCTACTCCCCCATCCTCACATAGTCTTAGGGACTATCTATGGCTAGGAGAATCCTCTCTGCTTCCTACTACCCACCAGAGGAAGGCAAGCTCTTCCCTGAGTGTCAAGGGCCCATAAGCGTTTGCTTCTGTGTGGAAACTGGGTGGTGAAAGTTGTAGGGAGGTGAATGAGGAAAGTGGGGTAGACGGAGAGCAGGGGTAAGAATGCCAGCGGCACTGGGCAGAGCTTCTAGGGAGCAGTCTACAGGGGTTGCAGGCTTATTCTGCGAGGAGAAAAATAATAAGTAGAATGAGATCAAGCAGTTACTAAGACCAGCTGGCATTTATTTAGGAAACTTCATATGGCCCCCACACAGTGACTGTGTGCCAGGCACTTGACAGTGTATCTCATTCAGAATCTGCATTCTTTGATGCCTGCTGCTACAGCTACTCTAGTTTAACAGGTGACAATTTAACAGGAAGAATAATACAGGACTTCAGAGTCAAACTGAGAGAACAAAAATCATGACTCTGTCACTTAGAATGTGGGCAACTTCAGACAAGTTACTTACTTTCTGTCCCTTATTTTCATCAACTATCATATGGAGATAGCAATAATATGACAGGATCATGGTGAAGATTAAATAGAGAACACTTGCTACATTGCTCTTGCTATATATATCTGTGTAGAACATAACAAGTGTTCTTATATTACCTCTTAATAAATTAACCATATCATTTCTGCAATCTCTCTAAATCAGTAGTTTCCAAATTCTATTCCATGTTGGAATCTTCTGGGGAACTTTAGGAAGTGTGTCTTGGAATCCCATTTCTGAGATTTTGATGTTACTAATTTGGATGCATGGCTCAGTGCCCAGAGCACAGTGGTTACGGAGTCAGCCACATATATCAAGGGTGGCGGGTTTGAACCCGGCATGTGGCCAGCTAAGCAACTGCAACAAAAAAATAGCCGGCCATTGTGGTAGGAGTCTGTAGTCCCAGTTCCTTGGGAGGCTGAGGCAAGAGAATCACTTAAGCCTGAGAGTTTGAGGTTGCTGTGAGTTGTGATGCCACAGCAGTCTATCCAGGGTGACATAGTGAGGCTGTCTCAAAAAAAATAAATAAATAAAAATAATTTGGATGCAGCGTGGGCAAAAGCTCCCCAGCTGAGTCCAATGAGTGATTAAATTTGAGGACCACTGATGTTGATAATTATTCCCTTGCTTTAAGTAATAATTTTTGTTGAATTACATACTTTTTATAACAAAATTATAAATGAGTCTATGCTATCCACTAAGGACAGCTAATCGAACTTCAGATATAGAACCAATTGGAAAGAATCAGCTTCATGGCCTGAATTTGGGAGGTGACAGCATTAAATCCATCATGCTTGTTTTACATGTTCTCTCACTATGAGAATTACCATAAAAATAGTGCAAAGCAATATATAATTGCCAAGTCAAGGGAGCAAGAGATGAATTGAGCAGATGTTTTGTCAAGAGAACCACAAGGGGGAAAAGTTCTGTTCTCAGGATGGTGGGTGTGTGTATTCACACGAAGATTATAATCATAAGCCTTTATTATTCCTCAGGGTTGATTTATGATGGGAGTAACATATAATTACTTATGTTCCCATGACAGTGTAGCCTACACGCTCTTTATTTAAACAGAAACTCTCCCTTAAGACCACTTCTGAGTTGCTGTTACAAAAATAGTTACCGGTATTCCCTTTTCCAGAAAATGGTACAGTGTCACAGAATGGGAAATCAGTTTTAAATTCAGAATCTGAGTAGTTCTTTCATCCAAAGAGAGAGCAAATTCCTTTGCCCCCTAGTGCAGGACAACCGGTGATTGCAGAGAGACCACAGCCAGGAAGCAGCAGGCGGACACAGGGGCTACAGAATTCCTGAGGTTAGTGAGCAAGGTAGGCAGCCAGAATTTTGTGCAATAGTTTGGAAGGAATCAACGTCTTCTGAAGAAATTGATTATATGCTGCTTAAAGACCGAATTTAGAACAATTAGCAAATACAAAATTTTTCTAAAATTTTTATTAGGAACTCTGAAGTGAGAAATAACCATTGCATTGGATGGACACTGATAAAAGGGTATAAAAGGGTAGAGTCCTTTAGCCACACTGGTTAAAGGCTATCACCAGTTCTTTAGTGAGGAGGTGGAGGAGACTCACACCCACTGCATAACCTTCCGTATATCGTGTGTGTGAT
Organism: Galagoides demidoff; assembly: GCA_963574575.1. Taxonomy (NCBI): domain Eukaryota; kingdom Metazoa; phylum Chordata; class Mammalia; order Primates; family Galagidae; genus Galagoides; species Galagoides demidoff. Next base: position 3,035 of record CAUYQV010154187.1, on the reverse strand, counting down.
TAAATGCGTGTGACTCCCCACGCAGATTATATTTATGTTCAATCTCCGCAAGTCCACAGTGTAACACAGCACAACTGATTCGGATGCCCGACCCTCGGCCCAGCCACATACCCACCACAGAAACTTGAGCACAGTCCCATCATTGGTAAGGCAGAAACCATAAAAGTACCTTCTTCCAAAAGGCTGTTAGAAGGATTAAACAAATTCCTATTTGTAAATCATCTAGAAGGATGCCTTCACAGATGGCATGACAGAATGCTTCCTCATTAAGTAAATCTTCACAAAATCTCTACTTAAAAGTTCCTTTCTGATTTTGTTGTGTATAGACACTTGAACCACAAACACCCTACCTGATCAAATTCAACCCTTGCATTCAGAAGTAGAGAAAAGAAGATAAGCAGTGCTTGTTTCCAAGAAATAAAAAAAACAATCATTTTGCCAGAATTGCTTCTGACGGTGGACCATGTTACAATAGCCACCTAGGGGGGTATCCAGGATGACAGAGATACAGTGTAAGAATCCGAGGCATCATTTGTCTATAGCTCTCTCATGTTAGGAAATAGCTTGTAATATTCTTGGGTTTCCACAATAGCAAATAGCACTTGGGATTCATCCATTCATTTTTTTGGAATTTAATTTTATATTTAATGTACAGGTTTTGTTTTTGTTTTTTTTTTAATTTTTACAGTCTGGGAAGAAATCCACAAGTTGTAATTCTCAGAGTTTTCTGGGTTTGGTGACGTTTAGGGCAGAGACAGCTTTTCAATTATGGGTCTTGGCCAGTGTCCAGGGCTAAGCAGCTCCTCTCTGGCTACACCTGCCCGGAGAAGCAGGAAGCACTGGCAGCACAGCTTCATGGATTCTGTGCGGCATATGCAATTTACACACTTTCACTTGCATATTAAAGTTCTCCTCCTTTTTGATGTATACAGTGTAAGTATTATAAGAAGCTAAGATCCAAGGGATTGTTGGTTCCTTTTTTTGTTGATTAATTTGAGTTCTCTATAGATCCTAGTTATAAGCCTTTGTCTGATTCATAATAAGCAGATATCTTTTCCCATTCTGAAGGTTGTCTATTTGCTTTGGTTGTTGTTGCCTTCATTGTACAAAAGCTTTTCAGTTTAATTAACTCCCGTTTATTTATTTTTGTTTTGTTGCAACTGCCATGGAAGTCTTCTTCATAAAATCTTTCCCATATCTTCAAGTATGATCATTATTTTAAATGAGCAATTTCCCATTCTTTCTTAGAGAATGGCAGTGTGTTGGTTAAAATAAGATGGTAGGAAATATTTGCACTATAGCATGTTTTCTTTGAAAGTCTATATTCTACTTAATTTTACAGAGTAGCTACCATTATGAAATAGAAGTATTTAATAATTGCACTGAAAAATTTTATGGCATTATTAGCTTCTTGGCTTGATGTATGTGAAATTATTTTATTAAAACATACATCTATCACTTTAAATTATAAAATACATATAAGGGCATTTTGGAACAGAGTGATTGTTGCTGCCATCTTCAGCATTCATTGACATTTCTAGCTTCCGTAAATGCCTACCACAATGACTGTGTTTAATTGTTTTCATATACAATATTACTTTTGTCTTTATATCTACTCTATAAGGAGTCAGTCAGGCATTCTCCACCTTTTCATGCATAGTCATTAAGGATATAAAGTCAAATTTTCTGGGTTCAAATCTTAGTTGTCCATTATTTGCCATGACATTGGGGTAGGTCAATTTCGTCACTCCTCCCTCCCTCCTTACTACAAATTGAGATTGTAATCATATTTACCTCATCGGCTATTATTATTTTGTGTAAAGTCTTTCTATAGTGCCTGACACATGATAAATACTAAGCAAGTACTAGCTGCTATTATTCAAAATTAATCTAGGATCCAGAAAGTGACTTAGTAATGGTATTAATTAATGATACTGAGCCTTAATATAAAGTCGAAGGTGCTTCTCCAAGTTTCATTCTTCATCATTTACATTCCCAAAATACACGTGCTGCTTTCTTCCCACTGTATTCACGGATATATTTTGTTTTTGAAGTTGATTTTTGTACTCACAAAATACAAAGTTAATTCGGGAATTTTCCAACACTCCTTTTCATGATCTTACAGTTGCAGAATATTTTTTGTTTAAATCTTCGTGTAATACTGCTCTAAAAATTCTATTCTAAATCTAATTGCCTTACATAGAAACCTTAGGAGCAATCACTTTGCAGGAGTGGGGATGAGGAAGCAGCAAGGAAAAGCTTTCACGTCAAACTGGGTAATTTTACATAAAGTTTGAATTTTTTTCATAACAAACTTTAACTTGTAATTACAAATATTTAAGAAGACAATTAAATTAGATACAAATATTAAGTTAGCCATCCTTAAAGCCTGCTAAACTCACAAGCAGTTCCAGCAGGTTGAAACTGGACCCCTTATGACCACCAGTCCTACCCAGACAGCTAAGCCAGAAATTCTTCTCACAATTTTTCCCTTGCCAGGATGTCAGTCTTTGAATTGTTCTGGGTTCAGCCCAGTGGATGCCAAGAAGAATGAAAAACTTCTTAAATGCAAATTTAAGTTTCTTGACATCTGGTCTGGACAGTCAAGGCAAGATTATTTTTATACTTACATATAAGTTTGTTATAAAAAATTCAAACTTTGGCTCGGCGCCTGTGGCTCAATTGGCTAAGGCGCCAACCATGTACACCTAAAGTGGCGAGTTTGAATCCCCAGCCTGGGCCCGCCAAACAACAATGATGGCTGAAACCAAAAAATGGCCGGGCGTTGTGGCAGGCGCCTGTGGTCCCAGCTACTTGGGAGGCTGAGGCAGGAGACTCGCTTGAGCCCAGGAGTTGGAGGTTGCTAATGATGCCATGGCACTCTACCCAGGGGGATAGCTCGAGGCTCCGTCTCAAAAAAAAAAAAAATTATACTTAAACCCTAGAGTCTATGGAAGTTTAAAACCTCCATTAACCATTAGAGAAGCTCCCTACATGTGGCTGTCAAACACTTGAAATGTGCTTAGTGCAACCAA
>CAUYQV010154183.1:0-27251 GCA_963574575.1 Galagoides demidoff | reverse complement strand
GTGATGCCACAGCACTCAACCAAGGGCAACAAAGTGAAACTCTGTCTCAAAAAAAGAAAAAAAAATTGCTGTGTTTGGAAGTCACTGAAATAATTATTATCTGTGCAGTTTTGCCACCAACTTGATAAACATAGTAGCTTACAGTAATCAACATTTATTTTTATTTACTTCTTTCTGTTAGAGACAGAGTCTCATTGTTATCTACAGGTGCCTGCCACAACACCCAGCTACTATTTTTTTTTGCAGTTTGGCCAGGGCCAGGTTTGAACCCACCACCCTTGGTATATAAGGCTGGCGCCCTACTCACTGAGCCACAAGCACTGCCCAGTAATCAATATTTATTATCTGACACTTTCTCAGGGTCAGGAATTTGGAGCAGTTTAGCTGGGTAGTTCTGGCTCAAAGGGCTGTGGTTATCTCAAGTCCTAACTGGTACTGTAGGATTTGCTTCCACCAAGGCTCACTCACATGGCTATTGTTGGGCTTTGGATCCTCATCATGTGGGACTGCTCCATGGAGCAAGTGGCTTCCCCCAGAGCAAGTGATTTGAGATAGATAAGTAGACAGGCAGACAGAAAGAAAGTAAAACGGAAGCCACATTGTCTTTTAGAGCCTGATCTTAGAAGTTGCACACCATCACTTTTGCCAAATTCTGCTGGTCACACAGACCAACTCTGGTACAATGTCAGAAGGGACATCACCAGGGTATAATGAAGATTCTTGGGGCCATCTTTTACACCAAGCAAAAATATAAAACAAGATACATTCAGAAAGGTCTAGCTTCTGTCTTTGTGCCTTTCGCATCCCCTGCCTCTACCTTTGGGAAATCACTTTTGTTAGTTCTTCCTTTATTTTTCCATTCTTTTGTTTTGAAAAATATTAGAAAATCTGTATATATATTTGTAGTCCCAAAAGTTAACTTGCTATACAACTTTTCTGCACCTTGTATTTTTTAGTTAACAACCATGCTCAGCTAGTTTTTCTACTTTTTAGTAGAGACGGAGTCTTTCCTTGCTCTTGCTCAGGCTGGTCTCCAACTCCTGAGCTCAAGCAATCCACCCAACTCGGCCTCCCAGAGTGCTAGGATATGTGTGAGCCACCTTACTTGGCCTATTTTATTCTTCTGTTTAACCTGAAGTACATGTGGACATATAGAATATTTTTTAGCTAGTAAATCTTTAGTACATACATAACAATACTATAACATGTGCAAAAATTATGAAGTGTATCAATGATTATACGTGTTAAAATATTCAAATTTTTGGTGTAATGTATTTAGAGATAGCAACATTTTCAAGCTATTTGGTTGGATATGTAGCATTATGTTTTCATTTTGGTTAAGGTAGTAGCTGTTAACTCCTTTTCAGTAAGAAAATATAAATTGGAGTTAGACATCTATTATTCATGAACCACATAGTGAATGTTTTCAAAACAGCACTGCCATGTTTTCTGTTAGTCTAGCTATGACATATGTTTGTAAGTTTATGTGTCATCATTCCTCATTAGATTAGCAAAATTATTTTTTTAACCTTTCTGGGTTATATTTTAAAAATATTTTTGGTATTTATTAGACATACAGATTGTAATATTTAAGTCATAAAATATTTATGGAATGAAGTACTTTTGTGTAGATCTGTGCTGGTACTGTGAATACTAATTGTGAGTATATATTTAAGTATTGGTGATGTCTACTTGTTTTCCTGAAATGTAAGGAGAGGCAACACCAGATCCTACGGGTTGAGGGTGGGGTATGTACCACCAAGACTACCTGGTAATTATCAGTCTCTTTGTTGTCAATAAACAATTCCCACAAACTGAGTCAAAATATCCAGAAATTCTTGGGCCCACAGGTAAAAGGAAACATTGTTAACGTATGTTTCATGCCTTTACCAGCAAAACAACTCAGGCCCACTGGAATTTTCTCTCACAGCACAAGAGCAAAATACTGTCTATATCTCAATACTTTCCAAAAAACAAAAACCGGCGGAAGCACATTTTGGGGGCGGCACCTATGGTTCAAAGGAGTAAGGTGCAGGCCCTACATACTGGAGGTGGTGGGTTCAAACCCGCCCCCAGCCAAAAACTGCAAAAAAATAAAAAGCACATTTGGGGGGGATTACAATGCAAAATTAACAAATATGGCTAATAAAAATCAATACAGGCTCAGTGCCCTTTGCTCGGTGGTTAGGGCACCGGCCACATACAGGTTCAAGCCCAGCCCAGGCCTGGTAAACAACGATGACAACTACAACAACAACAACAAAATAACCAGGTGTTGTGGCGGGCACCTGTAGTCCCAGCTACTTGGGAGCCTGAGGCAAGAGAATCACTTGAGCCCAAGAGTTTAAGGTTGCTGTGAGTTGTGTTGCTACAGCACTCTACCAAGTGTGATGTAGTGAGAATGTCTCAAAAAAAAAAATCAATACAAAATGAGAATTAAGACAAGATACTTTTGAAAAATATATTAAACTGATGAAAATGAATGAGGATGTTAATATCCACTAAAAGGACCTAGTAAGGGAAAGTAAGTCCCCTTTATTCACTGCTGGGGAAAACAAATTTGTAGAGTCTCTTCAAGGTACTTTTTGGTAATCTGCATCAAAATTCTTTAAAAGGTACATTCTCTCTGCCTAACAATTACATGTTTAGCATTCCATCTTGAAAAATGATGGAGGATAGGGGCAGAGAAAAAGATTACCAGGATGGTTATTATACTACAGTGGATGAGTTAAATACACATAAAATTATTCAAAATAATTTTATAGAAGTCTATTTTGTAGCAGATCCTTTTAGTTGCATACCTAATATACTTTATGCTCTTCTATGCTAACAGAACCAGATACCGTTTAGGACAGGAACATTCACTGCTCCAGGCACAAAATCATGATAATTCTGATTCTATTTTTTCAGCTTCCCCTGCACCTAGGGGTGGACATTTTGTTCTGGCCAATGAAATATAAGGAGAAGTCTACTGGGAACTTCTCAGAAAATTTTTGCTTTCTTGACAAAAGGGACAGATACCTTTGATGGCCCCAAACGCCTACTGCAGACCTGTTATGCAAGAATAACTCCTATTTATTCAGAAGGACTGGTGGGGTTTTCTGCTCTTTGGCATCTCTAACTATGGTGGATTTTATGATGCTGTGTTCAAAGACCCCTTCAGAACTCCCAGCTATTGAGAGCAGTAGAGGCTGACAGCCTTTATCAGCCAGATTTCTCTGGGGATTATGTTCAGTTGAAGTCAGCTGCCTTGCCCAATGTCACCCCCATCCCTTCCCCAGGGCAGCCCACATCAACCAACACTGGAGTACAAAGGCCCAGCATTCTTTCTTGAATGTGGGCCAATGTTGCAAGACCCTCTAATCTACAAAGCAGGAACCCTATTGCTACTGCACCATTGCCTAACTTCTATCTAATCCAACTTTATCCCCTTTCCCCATATATGTTGATCCTGAAAGCAGTCTCTGATAAACTGCACACAAATCTCTGTCTCAGAGTTGGCTTTCTGGGAAACCCCACCCAAAACATTGCTGAAGTATTTGTCCAAATGAAAAGATGTTCAAAATATATTGATAAATGATAAAACAACAGGTTATGTGGCAGTATATATGATGTCATTTTATTTTCTTGTTATACAGGTTATAAATCTGCATAGAAAAAATGGGAAATTTTTAGGAGATAATGTAAGAATATCTTTATGATTTTTTTTGAGACAAAAGTCTTACTTTGTCACCCTTGGTAGAGTGCTGCACTGTGATAGCTCACAGCAACTTCAAACTCTTGGGCTCAAGCAATTCTCTTGTCTCAATCTCCCAAGTAGCTGGGACTACAGGCGCCCACCACAACCTTCCAGCTATTTTCAGAGAAGAGGTCCCGCTCTTGCTCAGGCTGGTCTCAAACTTGTGAGCTCAGGTGATCCACCTGCCTTGGCCTCCCAGAGTACTAGGATGATAGGCATGAGTGATAGGCATGAGCCACTGGACCTGACCTTTATGATCTTGTGATAAGAGACATTCCTTAATAAGATGTAAAAAGTACAAACCATAAAAATAGTTTATACATTTGAATACACTTAAATTAAACATTTATGTTAATGAAGCAAAACCATAAACCACAAACTAGAGACAATGTTTTTATATTTTCAACATGATAACTGACAACGGATTGTATCCAGAATATATAATCAATCAGAAAAAGTCAAATCCAATATAGAAGAGGGTAAAGAATATGAAAAGGCAAGTCACAAAAGAAAAATCATGCAAGGCTGGGTGCAGTGGCTCACTCCTGTAATCCTAGTAGTGTGGGAGGCCAAGGCGGGTGGATTGCCTGAGCTCACAGGTCTGAGACCAGCTTGAGCAAGAGCAAGACCCCGTATCTAAAAATATCTGGGCATTGTGGCAGGTACCTGAAGTCCTAGCTACTTGGGAGACTCTGTCTCAAAAAAAAAGGGGGGGTCTCATTGACCCCTGTGGCAGCTCCTGGGTCTTCTGTGTGTCTTACGTAATCCGTGTCAGCTCTACGAGTAAGCAACCATGTCTGAGGGACCCGCGGTTGGTATTGATCTTGGCACCACCTACTCTTGTGTGGATGTCTTCCAGCATGGAAAAGTAGAGATAATTGCTAATGATCAGGGAAACCAAACCACTCCAAGTTATGTTGCCTTTACTGGCACCACACGATTGATTGGTGATGCTGTGAAAAATCAGCTTGCAATGAACCCCGCGAACACAGTTTTTGATGCCAAGCGTCTGATTGGACGCAGGTTTGATGATGCTGTTGTCCAGTCTGATATGAAACATTGGCCTTTCGTGATGGTGTATGATGCAGGCAGCCCCAAGGTCCAAGTAGAATGCAAAGGAGACACCAAAAGTTTCTATCCAGAAGAGGTGTCATCCATGGTTCTGACAAAGATGAAGGAAATTGCAGAAGCCTATTTTGGAAAGACTGTTACCAATGCTGTGGTCACAGTACCAGCTTACTTCAGTGATTCTCAGCGTCAGGATACCAAAGATGCTGGAACTATTGCTGGTCTCAATGTTCTTAGGATTATAAACAAGCCAACTGCTGCTGCTGTTGCTTATGGCTTAGACAAAAAGGTTTGATGCTCAAAGAAATGTGCTAATCTTTGACCTTGGAGGTGGCACTTTTGATGTGTCAATCCTCACTATTGAGGATGGAATCTTTGAGGTCAAATCTACAACTGGAGATACTCACTTGGGTGGTGAAGACTTTGACAACCTAATAGTCAACCATTTTATTGCTGAGTTTAAGCGCAAACATGAGAAGGATATCAGTGAGAATAAAAGAGCTATCCATCGCCTCCGTACTGCTTGCAAACGTGCTAAACGTACTCTATCTTCCAGTACTCAGGCCAGTATTGAGGTTGATTCCCTTTATGAAGGAATAGACTTCTATACCTCCATTGCCTGTGCCTGATTTGAAGAATTGAATGCTGATCTGTTCAGTGGCACCCTGGACCCTGTAGAAAAAGCCCTTCAAGATGCCAAACTAGACAAGTCACAGATTCATGACATTGTCCTGGTTGGTGGTTCTACTCATATCCCCAAGATTCAAAAGCTTCTCCAAGACTTCTTCAGTGGAAAAGAATGGAATAAGAGCATTAACCCTGATGAGGCTGTTGCTTATGTTGCAGCTGTCCAGGCGGCCATCTTATCTGGTGACAAATCCAAGAATGTTTAAGATTTGCTACTACTGGGCTCGGCGCCTGTGGCTCAATCGGCTAAGGCGCCAGTCACATACACCTAAGGTGGCGGGTTCGAATCCCCAGCCCGGGCCCGCCAAACAACAATGATGGCTGCAACCAAAAAATGGCCGGGCGTTGTGGTGGATGCCTGTGGTCCCAGCTACTTGGGAGACAGAGGCAGGAGACTCGCTTGAGCCCAGGAGTTGGAGGTTGCTATGAGCTGTGATGCCATGGCACTCTACCCAGGGGTATAGCTTGAGGCTCCGTCTCAAAAAAAAAAAAAAAAAAGATTTGCTACTACTGGATGTCACTCCTCCTCTTTCTCTGGGTATTGAGACTGCTGATGGAGTTATGACTGTGCTCATTAAGCACAATACTACTATTCCTACCAAGCAGACACAGACCTTCACTATCTACTCTGACAACAAGCCAGGGGTGCTCATCCGGGTTTATGAAGGTAAGCATGCCATGATCAAGGATAACAACTTGCTTGGCAAGTTTGAACTTACAGGCATACCTCCTGCTCCCCATGGTGCTCCTCAGATTGAAGTCATTTTTGATATTGATGCCAGTGGCATTCTCAATGTCTCTGCTGTGGATAAGAGTACAGGAAAAGAAAATAAGATTACCATCACTAACGACAAGGGACGGTTGAGCAAGGAAGACATTGAACGTATTGTCCAGGAAGCTGAGAAGTACAAGGCTGAAGATGAGAAGCAGACGGACAAGGTTTCATCAAGGAATTCACTTGAGTCCTATGCATTCAACATGAAAGCAACTGTTGAAGATGAGAAACTTCAAGGCAAGATCAACGATGAGGACAAACAGAAGATTCTTTTTTTTTTTTTTTTTGAGATGGAGCCTCAAGCTATCCCTCTGGGTAGAGTGCCATGGCATCACAGCTCACAGCAACCTCCAACTCCTGGGCTCAAGCGAGTCTCCCGCCTCCGCCTCCCAAGTAGCTGGGACCACAGGCGCCCGCCACAATGCCCAGCCATTTTTTGGTTGCAGCCATCATTGTTGTTTGGCAGGCCCAGGTTGGGGATTCGAACCCTCCACCTTAGGTGTATGTGGCTGGCACCTTAGCTGATTGAGCCACAGGCACCGAGCCCAAACAGAAGATTCTTGACAAGTGTAATGAAATTACCAACTGGCTTGATAAGAACCAGACTGCAGAGAAGGAAGAATTTGAACATCAGCAGAAAGAGCTGGAAAAAGTCTGCAACCCCATCATTACCAAGTTGTACCAGAGTACAGAAGGCATGCCAGGGGGTATGCCAGGAGGAATGCCTGGGGGCTTCCCGGGTGGTGGCACTCCCCCTTCTGGTGGTGCTTCCTCTGGCTCTGCCATTGAAGAGGTTGATTAAGCCAACCCAAGTGTAGATATAGCATTGTTCCAAACAGTAAAATATTGAAGGATCCAAATGTGTAGCAAATTATGTGGCAGACTTAAAGTTGGGCTGCTATAGTGAATTACTGGGCATTCTCAATACTCGAATATGGAACATGTGCACAGGGGAAGGAAATAACATTGCACTCTAAAAGCATCGTATTGTAAGTGGAAAATGCAATGTCTTAGAGCTGTATTTAAAATTGAAAAAAAACATTATATATTTCAACATACACATATATGAAAATTCAAAGAAAAGGACTTGGAACAATATCTGCCAGACTGTTAATAGTGATTTCTTCTAGAAAGAGGAAAGATTGGAGTGGGTGGAATAGGGGGGAGCTTTACTTTTTACTACATATTTTTCTGCATTCTTTTATTTTTTTCTCAATGTTTTATTATGTTGAATTTTCAACATACAGAAAAGTTGAATTTTATAATGAACATTCATAAAATTATTATTATTAGTAGTAGTAGTATTTTGAGACAGAGTCTTACTCTGCCACCCCAGGTAGAGTGTAGTGGCGTCATCATACCTCACTGCAACCTCCTCTAACTCCTGGGCTCAAGCATCCTCCTGTCTCAGCCCCCTACATAGCTGGAACTATAGGCACAGCCATCATATCTGGCCACTTTTTTCTATTTTTAGTTGAGACGGGGTCTTACTTTTGCTCAGGCTGCCTCTGCCTCCTAAACTGCTAGGATTAATTATAGGCATGAGCCACCTTACTCAGCCTATAAAATTACATTTTACTACATTTGTTTTTATTACAAATCTATTTATTTATCCATTAATCTTATTTTAATGCATTTTAAAGTAGATGAGAGACATAAGTACTCATCTCCCTAAACACTCCAGTAGGCAAATAGTTAATAAGAGTTATGTATTTTTTATAGGTTTTCTTTGATATAAGATTTATTTATAATGAAAGACACAAATATTTTTCCTTATTATTATTTTTTTTTGAGACAGTCTCACTCTGTCACCCTGGGTAGAGTGCCATGGGATTATAGCTCACAACAACCTCAAACTCCTGGGCTTGAGCAATCCTCTTGCTTTAGCCTCCCCAGTAGATGACACTACAGGTATGCACCACAATGGCTGGCTAGTTTTTCTGGTTTGGTGTTTTTTTTTTTTAGTGAAGATGGGGTCTCCCTCTTGCTCAGGCTGGTCTTGAATTCCTGAGCTCAAGCAATTCACCCACCTCAGCCTCCCAGAGTGTGGAGATTACATCATGAGCCACCCCACTCACCAGCTGAGAGACACAAATTTTAAGAGTACATTCACTGAATCTTGACAAATACTGTGTGATCTAAACCTCTATGAAGATATAGAATACTTTATCATTCATGAAAGTTTCCTCATTTTCTTTCCCAGGCATTACCCAATCCCATCTACCAGAGGCAACCACTGTTCTGATGTTTTCTTTTATAGATTAGTTTTGTTCATTGTGTAATTTTGTATAAATGCAACCATACAGTCCATACACTCTTCCACTCAGCATTATGGTTTAGATTCTTCGCATTGTTGCATATATTAGTAGTGTTGTAACCCAGCCCTCTTTCCCCTGCCCACTCCTGTTCCCCAGCCCTCACCTGTTCCCCCCACCACCACCATCACCTGTTCCCCAACCCCACCCCACCCCCACCCTCTCCAGTCCATTTCCCTCCTCCTCCCTTCTCCCCCCAGAGTTGACTCCAGGAACAAGGCAAGTCCCTCCTCCCCCAGGGTGGCCGAGAACGTGCTTCCCAGCCATGTTCCCAGACTCCCTTCTTCCTCCTAGAGTTGCCAAGAAGAAGCTTCAGGTATAAGGAAAAAATGTCCCAAGTTTCACAAAACCCCCAAGTTCTTAGTAGATGAACAATGGTAGAAAAGTCACTGAGACTTGATTAATTACTGTTATATAACCATAACCATTATAATATGAAATGTGTCCACTGTCAACTAAAACTGTATGAATTATTGTTCCATTGCTGTATCTATGACTACCTGAGTTGTAACCCCCCTTAACCAGTCACGTTTCACTTCTGTAATATGCTTACACAGAGCCTATAAAAAATAACTCAAACTCTCACCAGGGGCTGACTGTCTCTCAGAGCAGCAGCCCCTGCAGCAGGTAAAATAAATTACCAATTAATTAACCTAAATAGAGGTCCGAGTCTATTTTTCCAGGTCCCCTAAGTTATTTCAGTAGTTTACTCTGAGTAGTATTCTATTGTATTGAAGTAGTTAAGAACACATCACCCCAAACATACCACTACAGCCTTTTGACTATTTTGAGTTAAAGGCACATGAAAAACAGCAGACACAAGAAGGACACTCTGATCCCCCTTCTTTTTCTTAAAAATAGGAGATGACATTCCCATGGGAATTTCTCCCTCTACCAGGAGAAAAGAAACATTCATTCATTGAGAAGTTGAGACTGAGAGAATTCTGTACAAACAGACGTTGTTAAAATAACTTTTATTTTGGGTAGGCACCTGTAGCTTAGTGGTTAGGGTGCTGGCCACATACACCAAGGCAGGTGGGTTCAAACCTGCCTGGGGCTTGCTAAGCACCAATGACAACAACAAAAAAATAGCTGGGGGCCATGGCAGGTGCCAGTAGTCCCAGCTACTTGGGAGGCTTAGGCAAAAGAATCACTTGAGCCCAAGAGTTTGAGGTTGCTATGAGCTGTGATGCCATCGCACTCTACCAAGGGCAACATAGTGAGACCGTCTCAAAAAAAATAGAGAGACAGGGTCGCAGTCTGTCGCCTGGGCTCAAGTGATCCTCCAGCGTTGGTTTCTAAAAATGTTGGGATTATGGGAATGACTCGTTTTGCACTGCCTTCTAGCTATTCTACAGAGGGTGCCAAAATATGTGCACACATTATTAAAAAGGAAAAAATTCTATTAAAGTGGAAATACTCAAGTCACATTTGACTTCTGCAATTATAAGACATACGAGATACAGTATACAAGACAACAAATGTTATCAGTATATATTGAGTATTACCATTTTAATACACTTTTTTCCTTTCTTAAAATGTGTATACATTTTCTTGGCACCCTCTGTGTTTGTGACAATTTTTATGTCAGACTCTCTCGATTTTTATAGTCTCACAGTAATCCTTGAAGTTAGGGTAGTATAAATTCTCAAATCGTGTTCTTCTTTTACAATTTTTTGGATATTGTAGGTGCTATACATTCCCCTATAAAGTCTAGAACTAGATTTTTTAATATCTGTAAAAATAATTGCTGATATTTAGATATGGATTGCATTGAATCTAGAGACCACTTTAGGGAGAATTGATATGTTAATATTATCCAGTCTTCCAATTCATGGTCTTTTTTTTTTTTTAAGTTCTTCTTTAATTTCCCTCAAAAATGTTTTCTAGGGGCTTGGCGCCTGTAGCTCAGTGGCTAGGGTGCCAGCCACGTACACTGGAACTGGTGGGTTCGAATCCAGCCCAGGCCTGCCAGACAACAATGACAACTACAACCAAAAAATAGCCAGGTATCGTGGCGGGGGCCTGTAATCCCAGCTACTTGGGAGGCTGAGGCAAGAGAATCATTTAAGCCCAAGAGTTGGAGGTTGCAGTGAGCTGTGATGTCACAGCACTCTATCCAGGGCAACAAAGTGAGATTCTGTCTCAAAAAAAAAAAAGATGATAAACCAAGATTGATATATTATTATAACTAAAATCTGTGGTTTACATTTGGATTTGCTCTTTTTGTTGTACAGTTCTGTGAGTTTTAACAAATGTATAATGTTATGTGTTTACCATTACAGTATAACAAAGAATGGTTTCACTGAGCCCCCCCCAAAGAAAAAAAGACAATGATACCAGATGGAAACCTGAATCTGTACAAGGGAATGAAGAAATCAGAAATGGTTAACTAGATGGGTAAATATAAGATTGTTTAAAAAGATATTTTTTCTTATGCAGATCTCTTCAAAATATAATTAACTGTTCAAACAAAAATAATCACAATATATTAGGGGTTTATAACAAATATAAAAGTAGGTTCGGCGCCTGTGGCTCAAGCAGCTAAAGTGCCAGCCACATACACCTGAGCTGGCAGGTTCAAATCTAGCCCGGGCCCGCCAAACAACAGTGATGGCTGGAACCAAAAAATAGCAGGGCCTTGTGGCGGGCACCTATAGTCCCAGCTACTTGGGAGGCGGAGGCAGGAGAATCACTTGAGTCCAGGAGTTGGAGGTTGCTGTGAGCTGTGATGTCACAGCACCCTACCCAGAGCGACAGCTTGAGGCTCTGTCTCAAAAAAAAAAAGAAAACAAATATAAAAATAAAGTGCATGGCAACAACAGCACAAAAAGTCAAGAGGAGAGAAATGAAAATAAACTATTGTAAGTTTCATTTTTTTTTTTTTGAGAGAGAGAGAGAGTCTGACTCTGTTACCTAGGCTAGAGTGCAGTGGCACAATCATAGCTCACTGCAACCTGACATGAAATTTACCATATTAACCATTTTTAAGTGTATAGTTCAGTAGTGTTAAGCAAATTTACACTGTTCAGTCAATCTCCAGAACTCTTTTTATCTTGGAAAACTGAAACTCTATATCCATTAAACAACAGTTCACTACTCCCCTTTTCCTCCAGCCCCAGTGGCTTCTATTCTACTTTTTTGTCTCTGTGAAAATTTGATGACTTTAAGTACCTTGTATAATTGGAATCATATAGTAATTTTTTGTGACTTATTTCATTTACCATAATGTCTTTAGTGTTCATCTCTGTAGCATGTGTCAGAATTTCCTTCCTTTTAAAGGCAATGACATCGCATTGTATGGATAACACCACGCTTTGTTTATATCTTTATCCATCAGTGGGCACCTGCATTGCTTTTACCTTTTGGCTATTGTGAATAATGCTGCTATAAACATAATTATATAAATACCTCTCTGAGTCCTGGCTTTCGATTCTTTTAGATCTATACCAAGAAGTGGAATTGCTGGATCATACAGTAATTCCATTTTTAATTACTAATCTTATATTTTTATAAGACACATATCTAAAATACATAAATAACTCTCAAAATTCAGTAATCAGGAAACAACTTGATAAAATTAGAGCAAATGATTCAAACAGATGCTTTACAAAAAATGATGTATGGATAGCAAAAAAAAAAAAAAACACTTGAAAAGATGCTCAATGTCATTACTACCATTAGGGAAGTGCAAATTGAAACCATGAAATACTACCATATGCCTTTCACAATGGCAAAAATTAAAAAGACTGACTATACCAAGTATTAGCAAGGATGAAAAGGAACTGGGACTCTCATACACTGCTGGAAGAAATGCAAAATCATATAATCGCCTTATAGAATATTTAGCCATTTCTTTAGAAGTTAAACAGACACCTACCTTATGATCCAGGCCTTCTACTCCTACGTATTTACTCAAGAGAAAAGAAAGCAATATCCACACAAAGACTTGTACATGAATGTTCATAGCAGTTTTGTTTGTAATAGCTAAAAATTGGAAACATCCAGGGCTGGGCGCCGTGGCTCACACCTGTAATCCCAGCACTTGGGAAGCTGAGGCAGGTGGATTGCCTGAGCTCACAGGTTCAAGACCAGCCTGAGCCAGAGCAAGACCATATCTCTAAAAATAACTGGGCATTGTGGCAGGCACTTGTAGTCCCAGCTACTCAGGAGACTGACGCAAGAGAATAGCTTGAGCCCAAGAGTTTGAGGTTGCTGTGAACTATGATGCCACAGCACTCTACCAAGGGTGACAAAGTGAGATTCTGTCTCAAAAAAAAAATAAGTTAATAAATAAAATAAAAATTGGAAACATCCTAAATGCCCATCAACGGGTTACAAGATAAACAAATCATGGTGGAGCTATACAATGTAACACTCAGCAATAAAAGTGACGAATTATTGGTATGTGTAACAGCATAGACTTGTAAACTAATCATGCTATATGAGAGAACACAGACTGAGTACCTTTATATAAAATTGTAGAGAATATAACAAGCACAATGTAGGGGTATATGGCACACATCCTGTGTTGGGCTCAACCACAACTTGGACTTTACCTAACAAATGCGAACAACGCAACCTAATCATATGTGCCCTTATATTGAACCAAAATAAAATAATATCCTAGAAAGCTCAAAACAATTCATATTGACAGAAAAATCAGTGGTTCCTAGGGTGGGGAGGGGTTGGAGGGAGGCAGCAGTTGGTTGGAGAGGCAGCAGGACAATTCTGAGGGTAATAAGAACGTTCATTATTTTGCTTGCAATGATGATTTCATGGGTATATGTAGTATGTCAAATTATACATTTTTAATATCTGCATTTTTTTGAGACAGAGTCCCACTATACTGCCCTCAGTAGAGTGCTGTGGCGTCACAACTCACAGCAACCTCCAACTCTTGGGCTTAAGCGATTCTCTTGCTTCAGCCTCCCAAGTAGCTGAGACTACAGGCACCTGCCACAACACCGGGCTATTTTTTTGTTATAGTTGTCATTGTTTTTTAGCAGGCCCAGGCCAGATTTGAACCCGCCAGCCCCTGTGTATGTGGCCAGCACCCTAACCACAGAGCTACAGGCACCAAACCTGAAATTTTTATATATAAATTATACCTCAATAAAAACATGCAAAAAATCCCCCAGACTTGAGTTTATCATCTCTTCCCCAAAATGGTGTATCTATTTTCTTACATGATCTTGAAAGCAGGGAGAGAGACAAATTTTGCCAAGGGCTAACCTTTTCAAGTGTGTTCTTTTATAAACTCAATAATTCATGTTCTAAGATTGTTCTCCATTCAAACGTGCTTCCTTTGTACTAGAAAAGGCACACCAAACCCAAATATAGAGCAATGGAGTAATACTTTCTTGGCTGTGACAAAAATATCAAAAAGCAGCCTTTGGGACTTTTGCTTCTGGGAAGATGGAGTGAATGTACTTTTCCTTATTCCTCCTGCTAAGTACTGCGAAAACCCATAAGTTTTATGTGTTAAATAAGCAGATGACTCTGAATGGTGGAGAGAAAAAGGCAAACTCACTAGGAGCCACAGCATCAAAGTAACAACATAGCTGCAAATTCCAGTTTCTTTTTGTCTCATAACTTCCAGACTGGGTGTGGGAAGAGCCAGCAACCCAGAAACATCAATAGGTACAGATAAAAAACTAAAAACCAAACCAAACCAAAAGCCTCCAAGAAAAGTCTGCACTTTCTACCCAAAGGACCAGGGAAAGGACATTCTAGCAAGACCGAACATTTCTAGGCAATAATAGCTGCACTCCAGTCAAACATCACAGAAAAAAACTGGCCCCACCCTGTCAGCAAAGGCCAAATGGGGAGCCTAGACTGTCACCCTTGCCAGATGATAAGGAGGTGCCCCAAACCACCTCGCACCCCCACCCAGGTGGTATCAGAGAAGGCTGAGTGGGAAGGCAGGACTAATATCTCTGTTGAGTAGTAAGCAGCTCCCTCACTCCTTGTGTTAATGGAAACCATATGGAGAGCCTGGACTTTCACCCCTATTAGGCAATAACAAGGTACTCCTCCCCCTCATCTCTGGGGTGATATTAGAAGAGACCGAATGGAGAGTTTGAACTTTCACCACCACTTAGTGTTAATGAGGTCAACTTCCCACAATGGCTTCAAGAGAGGCAATGATGAAGCACCTTCAACTCTCCTAGCCAGGCTGGTATCAGTGGAAGCCTGGTGGGAAGCCCAAACTCCCATACCTTCCCAGCAATAACAAAGAGCACCCCTCACCCTACCCCCCACCCCCCCCACCCCCGCTATATGTCAACAAAAGCTGAGCAGAGATTGCGGACTTTCACCTTCACCTGGCAGTAGTAAGGCAGTGTCTCCACTTATCCTGCCTGAGCAGTGTCAGGGAGGGTCTGCTAAAATGCAAATTTTAAATAATATTTAGAATCTCACAACATAATGTCCCAAATGTCTTGGTTTCAATTAAAAAAAATTACACTCTGGGCACGGTGGCCCATGCCTGTAATCCTAGAACTCTGGGAGGCCGAGGTGGATGGATTGCCTGAGTTTGAGACCAGCCTGAGCAAGAGTAAGACCCCCATCTCTAAAAAAACAAAGAGCTGGGCATTGTGGTGGGAACCTATAGTCCTAGCTACTTGGGAGGCTGAAGCAAGAGTGTCGCTTGAGCCCAAGAGTTTGAGGTTGCTGTGAGCTATAACGTACAGCACTCTACTGGGACAAGAAAGTGAGACTCTGTCTCCAAAAAAAAAAAAAAAAATCACTCATTATATCAAGAACCAGGAAGACTTCAACTTGAATGAGAAAAGACAATTAACCAAGATAATAGAATCCTTAGAATTACTTGACAAGGATTTTATTTTATTTTATTTTATTTTTTGAGACAGAGTCTCATGATGTCACCCTCAGTAGAGTGCCATGGCATCATAGCTCACCACAACCTCAAACTTTTGGGCTCAAGCGATTCTCTTGCCTCAGCCTCCCAAGTAGCTGGGACTACCGGTGCCCACCACAATGCCTGACTATTTTTAGAGAGGAGGTCTCGCTCTTGCTCAGGCTGATCTCAAACTGGTGAGCTCAGGCAATCCACTTGCCTCAGCCTCCCAAGTGTTGGGATTATAGGCGTGAGCCACCGTGCCCAGCCCAGAATTACTTGACAAGGATTTTAGCTGGGCGTGGTGGCTCATGCCTATAATCCCAGCACTGTGGGAGGCTGAGGCAGGAGGATTTCTTGAGCTCAGGAGTTTGAGGCTTGCCTGAGCGAGAGTGAGACACCGACTCATGAAAAAAATGGAAAAACCCAGCCTGGCGCCACAGCAAGCACCTGTAATCCCACCAGCTTCAGAGGCTGAGGCAGCAGGATTCCCACAGCCTCAGCGGTGAGCTATGATGCCATTGCACTCTGCTCAGGGCATAGGGTAGAACTCTGTTTAGACAAGAAAAAAAAGGATTTTAAAGTAGCCATCATAAAAATACTTTGGTTAACAATTACAAACATGAGGCAGGGCACAGTGGCTCATGCCTGTAATTCCAACACTCTGGGAGGCCCAGCCAGAGAGAGACCCCGTCTCTAAAAATAGCCAGGTGTTGTGGTGGGTGCCTGTAGTCCCAGCTACTTGGGAAGCTGAGACAAGACAATAGCTTGAGCCCAGGAGTCTGAGGTTGCTGTGAACTAAGACACCAGGATACTCTACTGGGACAAGAAAGTGAGATTCTACCTCAAAAACAAAAAACAAAAAGCAAAAAAAAAAAAACAAAAAGCAATTACAAACATTTTGAACAAATGAGGAAGAACCAAGTGGAAAATTTTCTACTAAAATTAGTAAATAACTGAAATAAAAAACTTGATGCATAGACTCAACTGGAGTATATAGAGGACAGAGAAGAGAATCAGAATTGGAGGATAGAATAGAATTTATCCAATCTGAACAAGAAAAAATAGATTGAGGAAAAAATGAACAGAGCTTCAGGGACATGTGAGACTATAACAAAAAATCTAATACTCAGATCACAGGAGTTCCAGAAGGAGAGGAGAAAAGAGGTAGCTAGAAAGTTCTGAAATTTGGCAAAAGACATAAACCTAAAGGTTACGAAGTTGAGAAAATCCCAAACAGGGTAGGTCTAAAGAAATTCATGCCAAAACTCATGCTAGTCAAACTTCTGAAAATTAAGACAAAGAAAATATCTTGAAAACAACTAGAGAGAAATGACATGTTACCCTCTAAGAGCAAAACAATTTGAATGATGGTTAAGTAAATTTCTTCTCATCAGAAACCATGCCAGCCAGAAGGAATGCCACAACATTTTGCAAGTGTTGGAAAAAACTTTCAACATAGAATTATATAGCAAAAATATCCTTTAGGAATGAAGAGGAAATCAAGATATTCTAAGAGAATTTGTTGCCAGCAGACTTACTTTAATGAATGGCTAAAAGAAGTTCTCTAAACAGAAAGAAAATGATAAAAGAAGAAATCTTGCTCCATCAGGCAGGAAGAAAGAATAATAGAGCAAAAATATGGGGGTAAATGTAATAGAAAGTCGTTCTTTTTTTGAGTTTCTAAACTATGTTCAACAGTTGAAACAGAATTATAACACTGCCTTAGATAGTTTTTAATGTATGTAGAGAAAATACTTAATACGATTACAAACAAGGGAGAGTTAAGAATTATAAAAAGAAGTAAGGTTTCAACACTTCATTCAAACTGGTAAAATGTTGACACCAGTAGACTGATAAATAATGTTTATATAATGCAATACTTAGAGCAAACATTAAGGGGATAGATCCAAAGAACACTAAAGCTAAATCCAATTTGAATTCTAAAAAATGGTCAAGCAACACACAGAAAGGAGGAAAAAAAGTTATTCTGGTGACAAATGAGAGGCTGATGGGGGTGAGGGAGGGAATGGAGACATCTCCACCTCTACACCAGGGTGACACCAGAGCTAACCTAGACGTTTTTGCCCAAGGGAGCATACTCCAGCCTGCTGCTGTGGGATGCATTAAGGACGGGGATAGAGAGAGGAACCTTCCAGGCTCTGCCACAGAGCTTTGCCTTGGTAGACTGGTTTATACTGGTGATTTATATTGGTACTGTTTATGCTGGTACTCAAAGAAGACTCTGCCATCATGCCAGATGAGGCTCCTTGTAAAAGCCTTGTACTCAGCTAACTTAACATTGTAAAGTATCCCTCCTAGGGCAAGATGGTATGTTTGTGTTCTGATTACAAAAACCCAAAGCTCCAATTTGTGTGTGACCAACACTATTGGTAAAACGGAATTAAGATGGCTTTGAAAAGGTTTTGATGCAGCTTTGGCAAGCACGAGAAGCAAGCTTAATACATTTGGATCTGTGCCCTAAATGCTTAAGCAATATTTGGGTTCAAAATTGGACAACCATGGGAATGGGTGGAGGGAGGGGGATTGCAGGGATCACTTCTGTGGTTTATCTTACAAGGGTACAAGTGAATCTTTCTAAGAGTAGAATATGAACATTTTAACACAATAACTAAGAAAATGACATGAAGGCTCTGTCAACCAGTTTGATGGAAATGTTTCAAATTGTATGTGAAAACACCACACTGTACCCCAGAAGTGCACTAATGTACATAGTTACCATTCAAAAAAAAAAAATCGGACAACCTTGGCAAACTTTCCCTACCAGATATAAAAAGCTGTTTTAACCGGCATCTTCAGTCTTTGAACAAGTCAGGAGAAAATGAACACTGAGTTCTATAATAGTTCAACTTGTCTTTTATTTTATTAGGGGCAGGAATTCTGTATCCTTTCAAGTAGGTTCTGAGCCTACCCATCTCGCAGAAGACCACTTCCTAGGACCTGCTGGTCCTGTGTTGCTGGCTCTTCCAATCTTAAGTCTCCCAGAAGAATACCTCTGAAGACTTTTCATTAGAGCTGTTTATGATTTTTATACTTTTTAAAAAAGAAGAAACGTGGGCGGCACCTGTGGCTCAAAGGAGTAGGGCGCCGGCTCCATATACTGGAGGTGGTGGGTTCAAACCCAGCCCAGTCAAAAACTGAAAAAAAAAAAAAAAAGAAAAAAGAAGGAAGGTGACTGTGCATTACATGCCATTCATTATCCCAAATGCCATTTTGGTAATCAGGTCAACATGACAGCATCTTAATATTCTCAATACTGGCACTAAAAATATTAAAATCCATATTCAGAAAAAAGAATAAGTCACGGGGAGTGACTTACAGACACAATATATAGATGATTAAATTTAGCAGATTTGTGGACAATTGATATTATTGCAATATAAAGTCTTCTAGTTTATGTTTTCTTACATTTCTATTATAATATTAATAGCATTTTATAGTTTTCTCTATAGAGTTTTTGCATAATTATGGTAGATTTATTTTAAGTATGTAGTAGTTTTGATGCCATTGTAAATGATTTCTCTTAAAATTTCATTTCCTAAAAAAAAAAAATTCATTTCTTATATATTTTTGATGGTGTATAAAAATGCACCTAATTTTGTTTATTAAAATCATTTTTTTCTTTTTTTTAGAGACAGAGTCTCATTTTATCGCCCTCGGTAGAGTGCCATGGTGTCACAACTCATAGCAACCTCCAACTTCTGGGCTTAAGCAATTCTCTTGCCTCAGCCTCCAGAGTAGCTTGGACTATAGGTGCGAGTCACAAGGTCTGGCTATTTTTTTGTTGCTGTTTGGCCAGGGCTGGGTTTGAACCTGCCACCCTGGGTATATGGGGCTGGGGTCCTATTCACTGAGCCACAGGAACCGCCCTGTTTATTAAAATCTTATCCCAGGTGGTGCCCGTAGCTCAGTGGGTAGGGCAACAGCCACGTACACCTGGGCTGGTGGGTTCGAATCCAGCCGGGGCCAGCTAAACAAACTGCAACACCCCCCCCCCCAAAAAAATAGCCAGGGGTTGTGGCAGGCACCTGTAGCCCCAGCTACTTGGGAGGCTGAGGCAAGAGAATCACTTAAGTCCAAGAGTTTGAGGTTGCTGTGAGCTATGATGCCACTGCACTCTACTGAGGGTGACATAGTAAGACTCTGTCTCAAAAAAAAAATGTAGTGATAGTTTAAAAATGTTTGCTGGGCCCCCCTTTTCCCCTTCCCTCCCTCTCCTCTCCTGTCTCCCCAGCCAGACATAATTTTGACTCATTTTTTAGAAGAAGGATTATAGTTTACTACTTTAAATCATGTAATTAATAGAGTAAGTACCTGGCTAGACACATAATTTTAAGGTAAGAATAATTGCTGACTTATTTGCATTTCTTACTCCAATTTTTTCACATGCATAAAGACACCACTACGAAAAATGCTGAAAATGTACCGAGGAGCCTTTTAAGTTTAACAGAATCATTGCCAGTGAAATTACAGCTTTGCATTAAATTATTAAAAATTCAACCAGAAAAATTTTAAATTATTTGTGATTTTGGTGAATGGGATAGCAACTTTTCTGAAGTGTATTTTTTGTATTTTTGATAGTGGCTATCTGTAATTACCATATTGGATGGTCAAGAAATATTTGTTTTTCTCTGTATTGGAACTAATTAAAACTATCAAGAAAACATATGTGGGTGGTGCCTGTAGCTCAAGCAGCTAAGGTGCCAGCCACATACACCAGAGTTGGCGGATTCGAATCCAGCCTGGGCCTGCCAAACAACAACCAACCAACTACAACCAAAAACTAACCGGGCGTTGTGGTGGGCACCTGTAGTCCCAGCTACTTGGGAGGCTGAGGTAGGAGACTCGCTTGAGCCCAGGAAGTTTGAGGTTGCTGTGAGTTCTGATGCAATGGCAGTCTACCCAGGGGGATAGCTTGAGGCTTTGTCTAAAAAAAAAAACAAAAAAAAAAAAAAAACATATTTGAAGATTAGCACTTAGTAGAGAACCTCAAGCAGCTAAAAAAATTAATTGCAAAGAAATAAACAAATTTAATAATGTTAAATCACAATGATCACTCTAAAATGCTCATGTTTTCTTTGGATTTTATATTTAAAGTTTGTTTATATTGCAATTTTTTTTCCCTAAAAGAATACAGTGATATAGTGATGGTTTTGGAGTCAAAATGCCTGGGTTCAAAATTCTGATTCTATCACTTTTTAGCTATGTGACTTTATCCCTCTAACCCATTTTTCTCATCTTAACCTCTACATGTGGCTTAGTAGCATCAGTCCCACCTGGAAACTTTTTTAAAGTGTAAATTCTTGGCCTCACCCCATCCCTACTGATCTAGAAGCTCCGAGTATGGCAACCAACGCTTCTGCATCCACAGGCCCTCCCTCCTGCTGGACATTAAATTTTGAGAACAACTGTTCTCAGCTACTGTGATGCCTTTCATGGCTTCTGTTCATCTCTGTGAAGGTGATTATAGCTGATCTACTTTCTGGTATTGTCTCTAGTAAGCAATGGATTGTAGATATTCAAAGAAAACTTCAAACAAAAGTAAATTTTACGAGAGTGAGAGAAGACCCTCCAATAAAGGATGCACATTTTCAGCAGCAGACTTTCAATGTCCAACATGTCTGGTGTTGGGCAATGGGATTGGAAAACTGGGAAGGACTGGGCTGCACTTTGAACTTTGTACCCTAGTTCTAGGCACAAAGACAAAATTCATTCCAACAAGTATGACACAATATGGAAGTAATAATAGCAGTAGTCCTAAAGTGTTGCTGGGAACAACAAATAAAATGGTCAGCATGAGGGACCAAACCTGAGAGTGGAGCAATGGGATTTTTCAACAAGAAAGCAGAACTTGGCTACCAAGACTCCTAGGGGAAGGCAACATTCAGAGCGTGAGATGGACAGACAGCTAGGTGGGAAGTCTCTATAAGGAACGTCTGCTAGCCGATGCAAGGACTGCAGTCTCTGTAACAAGTACGGATAAAAGCCTGGTGGGACCCAGACCTACAGGGCAAATTATCCACACTGAGACTGGGATACCTGGAACAAGGCAGAATGACCACATGTCAGGAACAATGTGGATATTACTGGTCCTCAGAGTTGAACAGCAGCTGGGCCAACTTGATGGCGCTCGGGAGTCTCCTACAGCCTTCTTATCCAAGGGGGGCTTGTTTGTCCTAGGGCTGAGGTCAAGCTGAGTCTGGATGTGGGTCAAAGTGGCTGGAGCTGTGGGAAGAGATGGGCTACAGACAAGGTCACATAACCCAGAGAAGTGCCTCTGAGGGAGAACATTTCAGGCCAGCAAGGGGCAAAATGATAGTAATACCGCTGCCTGGTCAGACATCTCCACAATCTATAGGCAACTGTATTTTAAAAGGAAATAGATAAGTAAAAAATGCATATATTGGCATTTTAAACATTTAAAATTTTGCGTAAGTAATGCATTCACATAGTTGTAAGTTCAAAGCACAAAAGAGTCCATAGTGAAAAAATTATTTTCATCCCTGTTGCCCCAGACATCCATTTTTCCTTAGTGATATTATTTGTTTTTCTCTCTCTCTGTGTGTACATATATATTCTTTATGTATATATTTTTCTTTTTTGTGTTTTGCGTATACATATCATGTCCCCCTTTTACCGAAATGACAGCATACTACATTGTTTTTCTCCTTGCTTCTTCCTATTAACAGTATATCTTGGATATATTTCCATTTTACTACAGAGGGCTTCCTCATTCTTTCTTCTCCGTTGCATGGTATTCTACGAATGTACCAGAATTTATGTAATTAGTCTTCTGCTGAGGGACATTTAGGTTGTTTTCAATCTTTGGTGTTCAAAATAGCCTTGTACACAGTTATTTCACATGTATGTAAAAACTTCTGTAGGGTAAATCTGTAGAAGCAGAATTATTGGATCAAAAGATGTATATATTTGCAACTTTGGTAAACTTTGCAAAATATAACCCCTGGAGTTACACCCACTTACACTCCGCTGGCAATTTTTAAGAACACCTAGCAACTAAACATTTTCACTATGTATCTTATCTATATAAAAAGGCTGACACTATGACTACAGAAAAATGTGTTGTGGGAATGGTCCCTACAAGTCTAGGTTGCCAGGTAAGGCTGAACCTGAGTGGCTCATGTCTTTTGTGAAGTTGTGGAAAGCTGTTACTTACTATTATTAAGTAATCTTTATAATTTGGAATATTATGGTTCCCTTATTTTATAAAGCTGAAATGTGCACCATAACCCTATGACAATAACCGAGATAAATACGCTGCTTCATAGTTTATGAAGTGTTTTCTGTCATATATAGGTTGTCCCAAAGGTCACCATACATAGGCAAATTAACAAACTCATGCTATATTTTATATTTTATATATTTTAATATTTTTAATATTTGTATGTCAACACATAGAGAAATATTTTGTAAAATTTCATAATGAATATTTTGTAAGTAAAGGGTACATTGAATTACAATTTCCCATTTTCCTTTGGGATACCCTGGAGATTTTAAACCTACCTTTCTAGGAATCTAAAATCTAGGTTTAGGCCAGGTGTGGTGGCTTACACCTGTAATCCTAGCACTCTGGGAAACCTAGGCATGTGGATTGCCTGGGCTCAGGAGTTTGAGATCAGCCTGGGCAAGAGTGATATCCCATCTCTACTCAAAATAGCAAAACTAGCCAGGCATTTTGGCAGGTGCCTATTGGGAGACTGAGGCAAGAAGATTGCTTGAGCCCCAGAGTTTGAGGTTGCTGCGAGCTATGATGCCACAGCACCCTACTGGGGCAACAAAGTGAGACTCTGTCTCAAAAAAATAAATAAAATAAAATCTAGGTTTAAAATAACATACTGAATCTTAAGAACTTTGCTTAAGAAATACTAGAAAAAAGCTGGGTGTGGTGGCTTGTTCCTCTAATCTTAGCTACTTAGGAGGCTTAAGTGGGAGGAGTGCCTGAACCCGGAAGTTCAAGGTCAGCCTGGCCTACATAGTGAGAACGCTGTCTCCTAAAAGAAAAAAAAAGAAAATACTAAAAAAATCGAAAGAAAACTAGGGCAAGAAATCATTTGTCAAATTTATATTAGCATATTCCTCATGTCCACTGGCCCAGTTCAGTTCTATACTTCAAAGCAGTTATTTTTTTCTTTAATAGTGTTCAGAACTCCTAGTGGCTCTTGAATCAGGCCTATGTATTAGAAATGAGTGACAGCATCATATTATCATGGCTGATTCCCATTTTCATCATTCTTGCAAAACCTCTTTGCACTCCAAGACAATGAAAAATGCAAAAAGCTACTACAAACAGCTGAGTCAAGATCCAATTCTCCAGTATGCTCATTCTTATTAAGTAAGTTCTACATAACCTATTGACAAAGGAGATTGAATAACACATTTTGGCAGAAATGAAAATTACTGACAAACAGCTACATGGTACTAGATGCAAAGGCATGACAAGAATCTTTCTGTGGAATCTTTTACCACCCATTTATTTAGCACAGGTCATGTGACTATCATTACAGCTTGTGGGAGAGGAATAGAATTTGCTTGTGCTGTGCAGCAAGCCTTAAAGTGGTTTATTTTTTCCTCTGCAAAGTCCCTGGTCATGAGAATCTTGAAAAGCTTAACAGCAGGAGATAATGCTATTCACTTGGAAAATAACCAAAGCCCATTTTCACTGTTAATTTGGCCACAGATGTTTCATGAAATTGATGGATTGATATGTCAATCATATAATCCTAGCATTGTAAAAGATCTATTTGTCAAGACCTTTTTTTGTTGTTTTTGCAGTTTGGCCGGGGCTGGGTTTGCACCCACCACCCTTGGGATGTGGGGCCGGCGCCCTACCCACTGAGCCACAGGTGCCACCCAAAAAGACCTTTTTAATAGAAGATTCTCATGTCTGTATTTAATAATATTAGTTGTCCAGACAGCCTTCATTTATACTGTGCTGGGTTGGCCTCATTTTGTCCTGGTTTTTTTCAACAGTTGTGGATAAGAACTCACCAATGACTTCCAGTTAAGAACCATACATCCACATCATGAGTTCTAGAAGAAAATATGGGTGAGATTCTCCAGAACAGCATTCATCAAATTTTAAAGTGCCGGGCAGAGCCTGTGGCTCAGTGAGTAGGGTGCTGGCCCCATATACCGAGGGTGGCAGGTTCAAACCCAGCCCCAGCCAAACTGCAACCAAAAAAAAAAAAAAAAATAGCCAGGCATTGTGGCAGGCACCTGTAGTACCAGCTACTGGGAGGCTGAGGCAAGAGAATCACCTAAGCCCAAGAGCTGGAGATTTGTGAGCTGTGACCCCATGGCACTCTACTGAGGGTGACAAAGTGAGATTTTGTCTCTAAAAAAAAAAAAAAAGAAAAAAAGTTTTTAAAGTGCTAGTGCTAACTAATTATCTGGAAAAAAACTCATTAAATGCACTCTGCTTCAATAGGTCTGAGCCCTGATATTCTTCATGCCTAACAGAATGCAAGTAATGCCCATCTGAGGACCAAATGTTGGTAGCAAAACCGCCCTTTAACCTGGGAGAGGATAAAACTTTTTAAATTATGACTCAAAGTGCAAAAGCAATAAGGAAAAACAGATAAATTTGGTTACATTAAAATAACTCAATTACATGCAAAACCAAAACCCCTTTAGAATAAAAAAAAGATGAATGACAAGAGGGGGAAAATAGTTGTGATTTGTATCACAAAGAGTTATTATCCCCAATATGTGAAAAACTTTTAAAAATAGAGAAGAAAAAGACTAACAATTCTAGAAGATGGGTTCAAGATATGGGAAATAAATGCAAAGGGCTCTCTAACATATGGAAAGAGCTCAATCTTGCTCACAGTAAGAGAAATGCGAATTGAAACTGCACTGAGATACCTTTTCCCTCCTACTAGGATAGCAAAAATCCAAAAGTTTGACAGTCTTCTCTGTTGGTATTTCCACTTTTAGGAATCTATCACAAGGGTACATTATAAAAAAAAAAAAAGAAAATACAAATCTATTTAGTGCAGCCTTAATTACAGTAGCAAAAGACTGGAAGAACTCTAATGCCCATTGGGGGCTTAGTTTGTAAATTCTGATACATCTACACAATGAGGTACTACTTAAGTATAAGGGAGAATAAAGAATATTTGTACACACTGCTCTGAATTATTACACAGGGGATAATGTTAAGTATAAAAAGCAAGGTAGAGGGATTTAAAAAAAAACCTGATAAATAAAGAAAAGGAATCAAGACCTTAAACTGCCTTTCTTGTACAAATTGACTTCAGGGTAACCACGCAGTAAATGAGGGAAATTTTCTCTTTATGGAAGTATTCCAATTTAAAAGTGAAGAAGGAATGATAGAATTAGAACAGTAGTTCTCAAATCCAGTAGTCTCTAGATTCTTTCAGGGATCCATGAGGTCAAACTATTTTCCTAATAATACTAAGATGTTAATTACCCCTTTCACTAAGTTGATGGTACAAAAGCAACAATGACTAAAACTGCTAGGGTCTCAGCACAAATCAAGGTAGTGGTACCCACTGTCCAATATATTCCTGCTTCACTGCCACATTCACAGTAAACAAAATTGCTAGTCTCATTGTAGAATGTCCTTGTTGAAGCAGCCAAAATTAATTTTGGATGGGCATAGCAACTGGCACCTCTAATCCCAGTGCTTTAGGAGGCTAAGTCAGGAGGCTCACTTAAGGGCAGGAGTTTGAGAAGCCTGGGCAACACAGTGAGACCCTGTCTCTACCTGAAAGTAAAAAATTGGTGAGACCTTACCTCTAAAAATTATATATATATATATAATTAAATCTCAACCTTTGGCTATATATCTTTTTAATATCATTATTATTTTGAGACAGTCTCAAGCTGTCACCCTGGGTAGAGTGCTGTGGCGTTACAGCTGACAGCAAACTCAAACTCGTGGGCTCAAGCAATTCTCTTGCCTCAGCCTCCCAAGTAGGCACCTGCCACCATGCCTGCCTTTTTTTTTTTTTTTTTTTAGAGACAGAGTCTCACTTCGTCACCTTGGGTAAAGTGCTGTTCCATCACAGCTCACAGCAACTTCCAGTTCTTGGGCTTAGGTGATTCTCTTGCCTCAGCCTCCCAAGTAGCTGGGACTACAGGCACCTGCCATAACAACCAGCTTTGTTTTGTTGCAGTTTGGCTGGGGCCAGGTTCGAACCCGCCACCCTCGCTATTTGGGGCCAGCGCCCTACTCACTGAACCACAATAGAATATCCATAATTATCTATAGAGGCTATTAAAATGCTTCCCCATTTTCTTTTTCTTTTATTTTTGAGGCAAGAGTAAAACAAATTTTATTGAGGAAGAGGGCCGCCCTCTTTTTAATATTCTGTATGATGAAATGGGAACTATGCATGAAGCATTTCAGCTGCACTCTGAGGAATAATGGCTATCTGGAGGAAATGAAAGTGTGCAATTGAATTGAGAGCTGAACTAGCCACTTTTTTCTTGGAACAGCATTTTTACTTGAAATAACCACTGAAAGGAAAACTATGTTTATTCAGACAACATTATGTGGCAGACATTTTCTTGAAAAATTAAGAAGTGAGCCTTGTCACATACAAAGAAAACAACTTGACGATGATAAAATTCAAGCTTTCTTTCTTTTTCTTTTTTTTTTTTGAGACGGAGCCTCAAGCTATCCCCCTGGGTACAGTGCCATGGCATCACAGCTCATAGCAACCTCCAACTCCTGGGCTCAAGCGAGTCTCCTGCCTCCACCTCCCAAGTAGCTGGGACCACAGGCGCCCGCCACAA